>RJWM01004414.1:0-102187 GCA_004363535.1 Dasyprocta punctata | reverse complement strand
TGAGAGGCGCTGTGCAGTGGAACTCTGTGTGTGATGGAAAGGCCCTCTCTGTGCTGCCTGGTGAAGGGGCAGCTGTGAATCACATGTGGCCATAAAGCCCCAGAAATGTGACTAGTGCACTGAAGAACTGAATCTTTAATTTCAAGTTCAATAGCTGCATGTAGCTCATGGTTACTCTACTGGACAGCGCAGGACCAGGTGGCTTTCAGCCTTTCCAGCACCAGATCGCATTTCCAAGCTGCTCCCAAATCACAGAACACTTTGGCCTTTTGTTAGGGAGATTTCTACCATGAACCACCAGCTCCCTGCTTTCATAAACTGAGAATAACAGTGCCCTTAAGTCAGTTGTCTCTTTACAGCCCAAGGTCATTCAGGAAATACTTGGCAAACTCCTGCTGTGAGTAGAGGAGAGGACAAGGGTGGGTATGAGTGTCCTGGTCCTCACAGAACACAGTGTGGGAGCGGGAGACGAGGCAGCCTGCACCAGGTTCATGGTAGAGCAGACGGGCATAGAAGAAGGCATATGAGGTGACTGAGTCAGGGGGAGTGATGGAGGGACACTGACGTGGCAGCACTGCATTTTACAGTTTGCACTTTGTGTCTACTGTCTCCAAGTACCTCACCACAGCCCTGGGGGCAGCTGGGCCTGGCCTGGTTTCTGGCTTTCTGTGCATGGGATTCACATCAGCACATATTTCCAGAACGAGCAGTGAGTGTGGGCCATGGCTCGTAGGTCAGTGCTCCCTGGAATCCTCCCTTTTTGGGAAGGTTCATTCAGGACCCGCCCAGCTGGCACTCAAATTTTTCAGTTAAAGCACTGGAAATGAGATGTCCCCTAAATCCTCCAGTAGGCCAGCCTTGTGAATCCCTAAACTTTCCAGCATTTCTGACGGGACCCAGCGGCCCCTTCACCAGCATCAGGCCTCCATGGCCTGCCGATGTGTGGAGGCCACGGAAGAACTGCATTTTCATGAGATTTCCCTGTAATCCTTTTATATCCATTCCACATGCGCAGGGCCTGCCACAGTGGCCCATTCTCACCTGCCCTACTTTTCCTTTCTGCACTGTTTTTAGGGTGCGTGGTGGCTGGCCCACGTGTCCGCCTTGCGAGGCAATTCTCTGCACTCCCTGAGGGCTCCTCTGTGTGGGGGTCCTCAGGCTGCAGGGCCCAAGCAGTCCCATCCTCCAGCCCGAGTACACCGGCCCAGGCAGCCTGCAGCCATCCCTCCGGCCTTGCTCAAAGGCTCCTCCATTTCCTCACGGTGTTCTGGAGCAGAAGGCAGGGAACACCGTGCACTGCAAACAAACACTTCCTGAGCCCCTATCCTGTGCGTGGTCCCAAACTGGGCCAAGCTGAGGACAAGATGAGTCAGTCAGTGTCCTCGGAACACCCACTCCAGGGGGAGTGGCAGATACATAAACAGACAAGGCCGTCCAGAGTGAAGGAAGCCGGACCCGGTTTGGGGGAATTACAGAGACATCGAGGAGGAGGGGGGCTTCAACTGGGCCTGGGGGGATGCGCAGAGGCCACCGGTGGGCAAAGTGGGGAAGGGCACTGGAGACAGAAGGAACAGTTCACGGAAGCCGGGAAGAGGGACAGGAACACCATGTTTGGGGAGCGTGGAGGAATTCCGCACAAGTAGGGAGCTGGTCTGTGTGCTCCGGAGAGGGAAGGGATCAGGGAGAGAAGAGACAAGGCTGGAAACACAAGTGGGGGCTGCATCTATCACAAGTCCTGCAGTGCCAGTCCAGGGAGTAGGGCCATTTCCCTGGGAGCCATGGGGAGCCCAGGGGCTGGGTCAAGTTTATGTAGGAGACCAATCGCCCAGCAGCTATGTGGGCAGCCTAGGAGTGGGCGGTGTGGTCCAGGAGAGCTGGCAGTGGTCTACTAAGGGTAGGGACCCTGAGGCTGGGAACAGTAGAAAGATTCAGGAGACACTTGGACTACAAAAGTCAATCAGGCAAGGTGTGGTGGTGCAGGCCTGTAATCCTAGCTACTAGACAGGCTAATGTAAGAGGAGGCTAGTCCTGGCAATTTAGCTTGACCCTGTGTCAAAATAATAGGGCTGGGTGTGGTGGTGCACACCTGTAATCCCAGCACTCGGGAGGCTGAGGCAGGAAGATCACTGAGAGTTTGAGGCTAACCTGGGATATATACTGAGTCCAGGTCAGCCTAACCTACATAGATTCTGGCTCAAAAAATAAAGAAATAAAAAAGAAAATGAAAATGTCTGTGCATGGTGGCAGATGCCTGTAATTCTAGCATGCTGGGAAGACCAGGAAGGAGGATCACAAGTTCAAGCCCAGGCTGGGCAACTTAGTGAGATCTTGACTCAAAATAAAAAAGTGCTATGGATATAACTCAGTGAGAAGGCCCTGAGTTTAGTCCCTAGTACCACAACAAAGAGAAGGAGGGAGGGAGGGAGAGACAGAGAGAGAGAAAGGGACTGAGGGTACAGCTCAGGGGCCCTTAGCTATATGCAGTATCTTAAAAAAATTAAAATAAAAAAATCAATCAATCAGAATAAGCCTGAGGTACAGGGAGGAGTCAAGGATGACTTGTAGGTTTCTGTCCTGATCACTTGGGATAGGAGGATGTACTGAATACCAAGTTTTGGCTACAACAGGGGTCCACAAATCTTTCTTTAGAGGCTGTTGGTAAATATTTTAGGCTTGCAGGCCGCATGTACTACACATGGATAAAGGAAGCTTCTGGATTGCGGTGTTGATTGCACACTATATAAATTTATTCATACTCATCAAAATGAATATTTAAAATAGGTAAATCAAATAATGTGCAAACTACACCTCAGTGAGGCTCCCCAGTGAGGGGGTGCTGGGCGCAGCAACCAGGGTCCACTCCAAAGCCTGATGGTCACGCATAGTCACGCAGAGGCAGGCCAGGCCTGCGGGCCAACAGAGGTCACTGTGGACACGCAGAGCTCCGGGACATGGGAATTCAGTTCAGGGAAAGGCCAGGGGCAGGGCTGGAAGCTGGGTGCTCAGAGGCTCTCAGAAGTCGTACAGTTGATGACTCCCCTGCGCAGAGTGTGGCCTGAGGACAGAGGCAGGACAGAACTCTGACTCCCATTCTACTCCTGGGCTCTAGTTTCATTTTCTGCAGTTGTCAAGGGTCAGTGTGGGAAGGAGAGCAGACTCTTGAGGCAGCTGACTGGACATCAGACTCACTTCTGCTACACTTGTTGGGTGACTGCAGATGAGCCGCTTAACCTCTCTGAGGTAGCCAAAGGGAGGAGAGAGGCAGTGAGGCGCCATGCCCCTCCCCCATGACTGCAAAGGAGAGACCCAGCCACAAGCACATGCCACGTCCCTGCCGTCTGCTATCCGGGCACCTAGGAATCACCACCGCATGCAGAAGCTTGTGCTGCTGCTTACTGGAACAGAGGGAGGCCACCACCCAGTCCCTCTCCACTTGTTGGCCCTCACATCATCTGCTTCTCTGCACAGAAATGACAAGTGCACACTACCAGGCCCATTTCACAGACCAGAAAAGTGAGGCGCACGTCTTTATGAAGCATCCACACATCTAGACATCTAGGGGAACTGAATTCTGTGCTGGGTACAGAGGAGCCCCCAGGGCAGAGAGGACAGGTGAGGTGGCAGGAGGCCCCGCTGCCCCACCCATGAGAGACTGTCCTTACCTCCTCCAGACACACATGAGAAAATGAAGCAGCCACCCAGGGCCTGCAGGCTGAAAATGTGACAACTGTGAGACAGGAAGCGCACGGACAGGAGGGGCTGTCCTGTCCTGTGGGGCTGCTCCTCAGAGGGGCTGGGCTGGGAAGCAAGGTGATCCACCTCCTGGGGATGTGTTCTCCTAAAAATGCCTGGGGGAATTTAGTTTCTCAGTAAATAGTTATTATTTATTGATGTGGGGATCATATACTTTATCATTCAAACCAGGATCCTTAATGAGATTGAACAGGAAGTTGGCCCCAGTTTGTCCAATTGATTAACAATCAATCACTGCAGAATTACCTCAGGCAAATCGTGTCACATGGGCACATTATTAATTGAACATCTACTACATGCCAGGATGAATGCTGGATCCTTTATACTCATCATCCCTTTTTGTCCTCACAATGACCCACGGCAAGGTGCTTGTCTTAGTCACTTTTCTTGTTACTGAGACGAAACACCTGACACCCAAAGTTAAAAGTTTATTTAGCTCATATATTGGTTTCAGTTCATAATTGGCTGGCTCCAAGGCAGGGAGGCATGGCAGACACACATCACAGAGGAGAAACAGTTCATGGCAGGCAGAAGGCAGCAAAACAAACAAGGGACCTTAATAGCATCTTTCTACTCCTTTTATCTTATCCATACTACTCAGGGCAGTTGGCACTCACACACCCTTAATTCTAATGCCCTTGTTCCTAGCATTGTACCACAAATTAATACCAGCGTCACACACTGCAGATCTAGTCACCTCTGAAAAAGCCCTACCTATGACTGCATGGGGCTTTGGGAGGACATCTAGACATAAGCCATGACAGTGACACAGCCGCTCTGGCCTCTTTCCTGTGCCTGTCATGCCAGGCTGCTTCAAGGCTTTTGCATATATTCTGCCCCTGGCTTGGAGACCCTTTCCTATTAATGGTTTTTCCCTTACTTCATTTAGGTCTTTGCCCTAACACAACCTCTTCTAAAACAGTACATCTACCCAGGATTTGTTTTCCACCATCAGACTCCACTACTTGACATTATCTATTTGTGCAGTATCTTTTCCCCCTTCTAGAAAATTAGTAAATTAGTACCATGAGAGCAAGCTATTTGCTTATTTTGTTCATAGCTGGCCCAGCCTTCAAAAGGGTGGGCAAAATTCATATTAAATGTTTAATAAACATTGCTGGAATAATGAATGAAGAGTAACAATCTCCAGTCAGGTGAAGAAACAAAGTGTGGTAGGTATTGCTAATTGTCCCCCACAATCTCTTTTCTCCTTTTTCTTCAGTAACTAAACTACTATCTTTTAGCTAGGCATTTAACTGTCCTGAATAAAGTCTTTGCCTCCTCTGCAATTATGTGTGGCCATATGACCATGGTCTTGGTAGAGAAATATAAGTAGAAGTCAGACATGCAGTTTCTAGAAAAATACAACTTCTGCTGACTCAAATGTGAAAGTGATGGCTGGAGCTGGAGCAGTCATCTTGAATCTTGAGGTCAAGCTCCATTACAAGGGACACAGTAATAAGATAGCAGGACTCCAGTTCCTGGTGATTATGGATCCCCCAACTACATCCTCAATTACTTGCCCAGACTCATGTGAGAGAAAAACAAATTTCCATCCTGCAGAAGCCACAGTAATTCTGGAGTTTATTGTCACTCAGAGCCACAGTCCCACAGCTTTTCCATGAAAGTGCCAAGATGCAAACCCTGGCCATTAAGTCTGTGCTAGTAGAAACTATGTCTGTTTCATTCTCCACAGCACCCCAGGGTCAGCAATGGGTCTGGCTAAATATCAGCTAAACAAATGACAAACAGGTGACTACTGAGCCTCCTGGCCTGGGCTAATGCCCTTGCTCAGCAGCCCCCCTGGTCTGGATCTACCTGTTTCCTGCACCCCTCTACTGGCCTCTTCTGCACACTTGAGAATCTAACCCTCCTCCCTTTCTTCCTATGTGATAATGCACATGACCTTGGTCCAGTCCATAGACATAGGGGGTCAGGCATCTCCTAATGATCCTCTGGTCTGAGAGCTTGCCCAGGAGAAGTTCAAGTCCTGTGTGGATTCAACTTTTTGCTAGACAGGGCTCTCTGAGGACACGGACAGTGCCAGCCCTGGGACTGCTTAGGGACAGCCCTGGCAAGGCTTAGGGACATGCTGTGAACAAGTGACTTGGAGTGCTCTGTCAAACTTCCCCCACTGTGTTGCCTAGGTCTCCACCACTGGGATCTCTGGTAGTACTGTGAGAAGAAACCCCTTCCCCTTGCCTACTATAATCAACTCTGACTTCAGCCTGGATTCATTTCATGGGGAACACACTACAAGGTCAGCATATGAATGAGTTTCAAGAGTAGAGAGGTATATAGGAAAGAACTGAGGTTACGGAGAGCAGGAATTGGGGTCAAGGGACAGAAAAAATGGGTCCTAAAACTGTTGAGCTATGGAAGGAAAACCAAGAAAGGAAATCAAGGAGCTTGTAAAAGATGTAGCTTTCTAAGCCCTTGACAACCCAGATAAACCACCTCCTCTGAGCAGATCATCTGCTAGCTCAGCCCACTCCACACGACAGGCACAACCTGTTTTTCCTGCCTGCACCTCTTTGTGCTCTGCTTCCCCATCCACAATGCCATCTCACAATCTCAGCTGGATAACATCCTCCTCACCCTTCAAAGCCTGATCAGGAGGCCTTGCCTGATGGCTCTTCACTGGGCCCAGCACCTTTGGGCCTAGTGCTGGCCCTGCAAAGCCTGAGCTCCTCTGAAAAAGAGCAGGGCCAGCGCATCAGTACCATCAGCCCCAAGGCTGTAGGGCCCTTTTCACTAAACTCCTTCAGGCAGCCATGCCAGCCTCCAGACACAAGCAGAAGGTGCCCATTACCCAGCAGACCCAGGACTGGCCCCCTAGGCGTTTGGATCCTGGTGGTCTAGGCAGGGCCAGGAATCTGCATGTCAAGAGGTTCCAGCTGGGCATGGGGGCACACGCCTGAAATCCCAGCACTTGGGAGACTGAGGTAGGAAGATCACCTTGAGTTTGAGGCTAGTCTGGGCTACACAGTGAGTTTAAGCCCTGCCTGGACTGCACAGAAAGACCCTGTCTCAAAGGAATCCCTCCCCCGAGAGAGAGAGAGCGAGAGAGAGAGAGAGAGAGAGAGAGAGAGAGAGAGATTCCGGCACATGCTAAGTGTCAAGGTTCTCTGACCATGCAAGTGAGGAGCACATGTCCACTGGAATGAGCAAAACGTAACAGGGTCAGGTGCTGTTCCTGATGTCCTGAAGAAGAGCTCCTGTGCAGGGCTGCTGGGTGGACTCTGCTTATTCACTCAGCACACACTTACTGTGCAACTAGTAACAACTGACACCAACAAGAGCTGGCACCGGCTACACACTCACTGGGACAGTGCTCTGGGCTTGTACCATTGGAGTTGGGTTTCAAAACAATCTCTGAGGCAGGTGACTCCTCCCATTTCACAGATGAAGAACCTGAGCTTGGAGAGAGGTGACCCACCAAGGCCTCACAGCCAGTAAGTGTCAGAGCTGGTATATGAACCCAGGCCAGCTAGGTTCACACACTATCCACTGCAGGATGTTCCAGACTGTGGGACATGGTGAGGAACAAATAGCCCCAATCCTGCCTTGTCTGTCAGCAAGGAAGGAGATACCAAATACAAAACAACACATACTGTCAAATTATGGCAGATGGAAGGGTGAAAATGAAGCAATTCCTCCAGAAGCCAGTTGCAGGGCCCAGCTATTGTAGGTCTCTCTGAGGATGGTCACTTTGCCTTGTTTTCTCATCTATGTAATAGAGAAGTAAGAACAGCTGATACTTGAGAACCTTCCAGCTGGGACATCCCAGGAACCCAGCCTTTCTTCCTCTAGGTCATGGTTTCCTTATTTATAGAATGGGCTCAGGGAGACAAGAGCCCATAGTGACCCAGGTCCTATCAAATCCAGCCCCTGGGCTTCCCCAGGCCATGTCAACCTGGGCTTCCTGGAGTTAAATTTTTAGGAGTACATTCTCTACCCATTTCCATGGTGATGCCAAGGCCTAGGAGGGGAGACATTTGGGGCTGCAGGGCCAGGTGGATTTTGGCTTTGCAGGGTCACCTAGAGCCCTGTTGCCTTCATGTGGCAGTGAAAATGAGGTGGAAAGTCCCATCACACTGGAAAGGACCTGACATTCAGGATCCTAGAACCAAATGAGGGCTCCCTCCTCTCAGCTGATGGTTGGCTGCTGTCCGCGGTGCTGAAACACTGACCAGGTTCCCAAGACCAGGCCACCCTTGGCAAACACTTCCAAGAGCAGGCTCTGTACCTCACCCAGCCTGGAAGTTGTGAACAAGGAAGAAAGATTAGTACTGAGGGACAGGTAGGGAGCCACGGCCAGCAGAGCTTCAGACTTCTAGGAGTGTGCCTTCAGGCCAACTCTTCTCTTTGTGTCTCACTCAGTTCCCTCAACATGGGGACAATGATCATACTGACTTTATGGGTCTCGAGAGGATGAGTGGAGATACAGTGCATGGCAGTGAATGCCAGCTATGGCAGTGAGACTGTTGATCTGTTACTTTGAGAGGCTGACTTTGGGTACATGCTGTCCTACCTAGCCGTAAACATTAAAATGGAGATAACACTGGGCATGGAGGCACATGCCTGTATTTCTAGCACTCAGGAGCCTGAGGCTGGAGGATCGCTGCCAATTCAAGCACAGCCTGGGCTACATAGTGAGTTCAAGGCTGGCCTGAACTACATAGCAAGATCCTATCTCAAAAACAAAAACAAACAAACAAACACAAAAACAAAAAAAAAAAACTAACGAACAAATAAACAAGGGATAAAGATACAAACAAATATTCTGAAGCTCAGAGAAATGAAGTTAGTTACCCATGACCACACAGCTGAGGTTCAGACCAATTGACCTTTGAAATCACATCTATCCTACCCTATTTCCTCTGTCCAGATGGGGGAACTAGGGCTCAGAGAAGGCCTGACTTACACTATGAGTCACCTGACAAGCCCAGGGTTCCACCCCCCAGTACAGAACTCATCCCACTGCTAAACCAGGCTCCCTGGGCAAAGTGACCAGGACTCCCCCACCTCCTTAGCTAGGACTATGGGGAGGCAGCTCTGCCCATGGTGAGCCCTCTGCCCTGCCATGCAGGAGGGTCCTCTGTCAAGGCAGAGGCATGAAGTGGCCCAGAGTCAATGTGTGCCAGCTGCAGCTGTGGGTTGGCATCCATGCAGGGCCCTCCAGTGCCCTTGCCAGCAGCCATCTGAGCACTAGGGAGAGGGAGGTGCCAGGGCAATGCTGTTGGGGCCCCTCCAGCTCTGGCCTGGTTTCCCAGAAAGGAGAAGACTCAGCACCCAGGCTGCTCCTGTCCCCAATTTCCTGCCGAGTAGAGCATGCGCTCAAATGTGTGTGCACACAGATTCAGTTCAAATTCACCCAGCAGAGCAGGAGGAATCCTGGCAGCCTCAAAAATCCAATTCTTTCCCTTCAGGAGGTGCAGTCTTGACCTCTAGTAGGAATGGGGGATAGCGAGGCATTAAGAAGTGGTAGAAGCCGGGAGTTTGGCTCAGCAGCTTACATGCCTGTCTGGCAGGTGCGAGGCTGTGAGTTCAATCCCCTGTGCCGCAAAAAAAAAAAAAAAAAAAAAAAAAAAAGTGGTAGAACCAGGCATCGTGGCACACACCTGTAATTCCAGTTATTGTCAGGAGGAAAAAACACACACACACACACACAGTGGTGGAACCTCCTAGATCCTTCCAAGCTGACCTTGGGCAAGTCATAAAGTTGGCCTCATGTGGGGTCATCTCTATAAAACTGGGCTCCTGGGTGCTGGTGTGAGGTAACAAGGGGCCATGGTTTTGAGACATTAGAATTGGTCACTGCCCAGGGGAGGATGAGCAGCTTACATGAGAATCCTAGGGATAAATCCCAGCTCCCGGGGTTGGGCTGCTCCTTGGCCACCCTGTGCCCAAAGCATAGCTGTCACTGGTCACAATGTCTGCAGCAGCCGTCTTCCCAGACTCCATTTCCCTGATCGCCCCTCCAATTCACTTTCAAGCAGAAGCCAGAGGGGACCCTGCATGATGTAAAGTGAGCTGCTGGCACCCCTAGTGGTTTTTTAGTGCACAAAGCCCAAGCATCTGGCTAAGGCCCAGGAAGCCCCTCAGGGTCTGACCAGTCTCCGCTCCCTTCCCCCTCACTCAGAGCCCACGACCCCTGCCCTCTTCATTCCTCCCTGGACATGCTGGCTTCAGTCCCACCTCCAAGCTCACACCCTCACAGGCCCCACCGCTGGCTCTCTCTCCCCCTGCATTCACGTGACTGGCTCCTTGGCATCCCTCAGAGGTTAGCACAGACATCCCCTTCTCCAAGGGGCCTCCTCTGCTGCCTGGAGTCCCAGGTACCACCCAGCACCAGACACTAGCTCTAGCTTTTGGTCTCCGCTACTGTTAAAGGGAGAGGCTTCTCTGCCAGCAAAGGACAGGGATACAAAATGTGAGTGCCAGGGTGCTGGGGTATGAACTCTCAGGCTGCAAGTGAGGGCAACAAGTCCTGACACTGAGGAACCCTCCTGCTGAGTGGCCCTCAACACGTCACCTGTTTTTTGTGGGCCTCAGTTTCCTCACCAGGACCATACAGCACAGGGCCATTCACTGAGGCCCTCCCTTCCAGTTAGTCAAGGCTGTCTTCATCCAAGCTCCGCCCTGCGTTGACCCATTTTTTGGAGGCTTCTATGAGCACAGACATTACTCCCTGCAGGCCCCAATCCCATAAATCACCGCTGATTCCTCTGACTGGGGAGGCCGCTGGCATTCAGGCATTTTTTGGCCATTAATCAACATCAGTGGTGCTGAGGATGCTGCAGGCCCTTTGGTGGGAGCTGGGACTGGCCGGCTCCCAGCCACGTCCCTTCCCCAACAGGTCCCTACCCAGACACCCTCACCTGACTACCCTGTATCTCCCCACCATCGTCAGCATTCTCATTACTCCCTGTGGGAAGCATCCTTTGGCTTTGCACAGTGGAAATAAGAGCCATCCTGTACCCCAAAGAGGAGTTTGACACACAGAGAGGAGCAACTTGCCCAAGGCCACACAGCAAGTGTGTGGGGCCCTGGCTCTAAGGCACCTGATCTTTGTCCTCTTTTGGGGGAAACCCTAGCCCAGGGAGAGGGCATGGGGTGAGAAGACTACTACCCAGCTTTGTCAAAGCCCAGAAAGACCCCTCTTGGCTGCTGTGCCTATGTTCACAGCCTGCTTCCTGGACCTCAGGGGTTGATGCCAGCTGCCAGCGGCTCCTGGGAAATTAAATCTCTTGCCCTGATGCACCGATCCAATAGCCTGCCTCTATTCCCAGTCTTCAATCTGCTCAAAGAAATGAGGGAAAAATTGAATGAGGTATCTCCAGGGAGCTGAGCCTGTCCTGCCAGCCTGTAAGAGGGCAGAAGGCTGTTGTGATGTCTACTGGACACCGAGGCCAATGAACCAGCACTATCAGGAATGTAGGAAGGCAGAAGCTGAGAGAACAGGCCTGGCTCTTCCTCCAGAGTCTGGGCCACTCTGGGAGAAGCCTGTCTGCCCAATACTCACCAAGCAGCTACTATACGTACTGAAGCAGAGAGGTTAAGGCAAAGGCAATCTAGTGGCTGACCTAAGTGCAGGCTCTGGGAAATGTGGCCCAAGACCGAACCCCACACCCTCTCTGCAGGAGCCGATGACCTTCAAGTCATGGAGCCTTGCTGCACTCTGTTTCCTGCTCTCTAAAATGGGAATGATGGAAACAGTGCCTCCCTCAAAGAGGGCTGGTAGAATCATACGTCTGTGAAGGTGGCTGCAGGGGTCCCAGCACATAGCATGTCCTCAACAGTACCAAGTGCCATTGCTGTTGTTAGTATAGGCCAGACATCTCGCTAATAACCAGAGTTAGAGCAATCAGCAAGACAAATGTGGACCTTGAGCTCTTAGCAAGAGGTGGGAGGAGATAAAGGCAGCTAAACTCGTTATGAAAGGGTCCTGGGCATCTGGGACAGAGGAAACCATAGGCTGAGACTAGGGTCACAGAGGGACCCTCTGAAAAGAAAAAAACACTCTTGATGGGTAAGAAGAACTGATGACTAGTTCTGGGTAGAGGCACAACCAGGCAAAGGCCCTGGGGTAGAGAGCAGTTTGGTAAGGGTTTAAAGGTCAGAAAAGAGAACTGTGCAACCAGGGAGGCATGCGCAGGGGAGTGTGTTCCCTCTCTGGGCCTCGGTTTCCCTCCCTATGCACTTGGGTGGTGCCAGGTGCCCCCAGGTCTCCTCAGAGCCAGCACTACAGCAGACACTCTTCCAGGAGAGCCTGGGGAGGTGGTGGGAGGGGCACAGGGAGACCTGGCCCAACATGCTGGCATGCGACCTTGGCCATGTCCCCTTTCTCCTCGTCCCCCGGGGCCAACTCAAGGCTGCCAGAGGTGCCTGACTCACTACTTTGGTGACTGCTAATTATGCCACCTCCTCTACCCGCCCAACACCTGCAGCAGGGTCCCTTACCTTGCCAGCCTTGCAACATCGCTGAGCAGCTGGGCCTCACCCAGAGGACCCTGCGGTCTGGGCCAGAGGCTGGAAGGAGGCCCATCAAGGAAGCAGCCCGTCCCCTCTTCTCCCACCCTCAGTCCTGTGACCAGGGACTCAGAGCCACACCCCTCCTCAGATACAGCCATTTCTCCCATCCAAGTACTAACCAGGCTCGACCCTGCTTAGCTTCCAAGATCAAATGAGACCAGGCGCGTTCAGGGTGATATGGCCGTAGACAAGGATACAGCTATTTCTTTGGCCATAGGTGCCAAGGTAAATGAGGCTGGCAGGACCCCTGGCCTAGGCTGGGGATAATGCCTGGGCTTGGGCTGTGATCGTAGGGTCCCTGAGCTGCTCCACTCCTCACCAGCATGTGCCGTGGGCAGGTGACTCACCCAGCCTGGCCCGTGCAGACACAGTGCTGCTGCTCGCCCACAGCAGCCCTGCACAGGCGAGTCCCAGGAGGGCCTGGGGCAGCACCAGCCCAGCCCTCAGTGCGCATGTGTGTGGGGGTTCCCAAGCCAGCCCCTCCATCCCATCCTCACTTCCACAACAGGCAGAATTTCCTGGGAAAACTCTTCTCAGGCAGCTAGAAGGGAGAAGCCGACACTGGGAATGGGGGGACCCCCTACTCTACTGCTACTTGGGATGTGTTCCTAGAAAGCATATTCATGGTCAGCTGCCATCCAAGATATGGTAAATGGACACCTCTGGCTTCTCCAGGTCCCCTCCCTCCCATCTGGTCCTCAGCTCTGCTTGTGCCATTGGCTCCCTCCCTCCCTCCACCTTACCTGCTTGCCCAAGGCCTGGCACTCTGCGCTCTCCGAGACCTTTTATCATCTGCCACTCCCACCCTGACAACTTTGCTGGACTACAGACTCCAAGTAAATGGCAGCCCCCAGGTGTACCCCTCTGTAGTCTACATCAGACACCACCACGAGGTCCTCGCGGATGTCCCTGACTGCAGCCTGTGCCCTCATCTCCCCATGTCCACATTGCCTCCTTTACGCCCACTCAGCGGCCAGAGAAAGCATGCTAGAGGATCACACAACCCCCACCCCCACTACTCTTTTTTTTTTTTTTCTCCAAGACAGGGAATCGCTATGCAGCCCAGGCTGGTCTCGAACTCACAGCAATCCTGCCTCAGTCCCCTAAGTGCTGAGATCACAGGCAAGCACCACCACACCTGGCTACCCACCCCCTGCTGCTCTTGAGATAGTCTGCGAAGTTTCTTAGCCACTGCATCCCCACCCGCTGCAGCCACCTCCTTCTGGCTCTCACGGTGTAGGGGCCCCAGTGTGCGCCAGTCTTCACATCTGCTCTGTTCTCTTTGGCCTCAGTGTCCCGAAGGGCCTTCCCTCCTCTTCAGCTGGGTAACTGCCACGTATTTTTCAGAGTTTCGCTCCAATGACACTTTCTGAGGAATGACCTCCCAAGCCCTGACTAACTTGGCATCCTCCTGTGTATTGCCTGGTTGCACTTTAATTAATTCTGTGGTCATTTGATGACTCCCCACTGGACTGGGAGCCCCCTGAGGGCACAGACCAGGTTACTCAGGGCCTTACACACAGGTGGTGCTCAATAAATGTTTACCAAATGAATGACTGGTAGTTTTTACTATGATTCTAGCAGCTTCCAGATGGGCCTCTCAGCCACCCCCTGTACGCATGGCTGCTTGCCCAGCTCCCTGCAGCCAACGCTGCACTCCCTACACGCGTCCAGGGCACCGCATGCAGTTGAAGGCACTTCCTCTCCATTGCACGCTCCCAGCTTCCTGAGCAGCCAGGGGTTACAAGGCTCAGGAGCATAAGCTACTTGCCACACACCTTGTGGGCCAGCAGCTGCCCAAGCCCACTCCTCCTTCCTCTCCCCTATGAGAACCTCCGTTTCCTCAGCCTTGGAGCCAAGCTCCATCTCTTGCCACAGTGATGAGAGTAAAAGAAGACAGGGTGCTGTGGGTGCCTAACAGGCCTGGAATCCACCACAGGAGCGTGGCCATCCCCTCAGTCCTAGCCCAGGTAAGGCCTTCTTGCACTGAAGAGGTGGGAAGGGCACAGGTCCCTCACAGGGACACAGGCTGTGGTGGGGTAAGCCTGGGAAGGGAAGTGCCCCTTTCAGAGGGGAGGAGTTCTCTCGGCTCCTTCCTCTGCTGTAGCATTGCACCCTGAGGACCCCAGCCAGGGAATCGCAGGAGGAGGGGTCAGTGCCCCTTCTCTTGTCCCAGCTGAGCCCCACCCTCCAGCACCCCTGACCCCCAGGCTAGCTTCACTGTGGTGAGGGTTGGGCCTCCCTCTTTACCTGGCTCTCCTCCCGCTGTTGGACAAATGCCTGCTTGCTTCAGCCTTCTCTGCACCTCCCCCAGCGGCCCCACCCGCTCCACTACTTCTTACAACCCTCCCCAACCTCCTAGCGTGGCATTCATTTGAAGGAAGTTTTGGGTGAATGGGTATCATCCCTAAAACGCTGTCAGCGCTAGCTTTGTCTCAGCGCTGGATCCAGTCTGACCTCCACTGGGCATGTGACTCAGGTGAAGTTCAGGTTGGGCTTCATCCCTTGGGCAGGGAGCTTATCCTCTTCGAGCTTCCATTTCTAACCTGAAACCTGGGCCTGAGGTCTCTATCCAGCGTGGAGAGAAAAGACCCCGCTGCTGCGCATCACCCATTCTCTCCACCCTCCCAGCTCCCACACTGCATCTTTCCTCTTTTTTTGTCCCCGAGTTCAAAAGCTCCCAACAGCTGGGGTAGGGGAAGGTGTGGGCACGGCAGGGAGGGACAGAGACAAAGACTGCAAGACAGTGGGGCCCCGTGCAGGGTTTCCTGTCTCTGCAACAGGCAGGAACAAAGCTGGACCAGTGCCCACTCTGGGTGGACACAATGCCATGGTCAGGCAAGGCACACTGAGGAAGGGACAGAACCAGAGGGGCAGAGAGAGGCTGCTGTGGGGCCTCCCTCAGGGCGGAGCAGAGTCCTGAGCTCCCCTGCCCTAGGACTGCTGGACCCCATCCTTCCTCTTGTTCCCAACCACATGCCAGATGCCAGGAGTCACTTATCCATAAACACCTGTATGGCAGCCACCACTGCAGGCACTGAAGATGGGAAAGCAGAACACACATGGGAGAGATAAACAATCAACTGTGTAATAATGTAGGATGTGATCACTGCCATGAGGCAAAATAAAGCAGGATAAAGGGTAAAACCAGGGACTCTTTGCAAAGCTGATAATTAAACTCAGGCTTGTGGGAGGAAGTCCTGCAGGTATCTGGCAGCAGAGTCCTAGAAGAGGGACAACAGCAAGTGCAAAAGTCCTGGGGTAGAAATGTGACACTGCTAATATTGGTCAAGGGAAGAGCACAGGATGGGGTGTCAACAACAGAACTGGGTGATCTGGGAGGCCAACAGGTTCAGCTCTATAGCCTCTGTCTCCTTATCTGTCGAATAGGCATGAAAAGACAGCAGAGATGATCATGAGGATGGAAGGGAAGCAATCAGTAGTGGAAGTACCCTGAGGCACAGCGCAGCACACACACCCAAGGTGTTCCAGAATACGGACTGGACTGGCAAACCTGTGAAGAGGATGGGCCCTGGAGGTCAGCCCTGGCCACAGGCAAGAAGAGCTATTTGAAACAAAACTCCTACAAAGGGCTGCTGTCCTTTTGTCGGTGGCATTCCTCTGTGACCTGATCTGCTGGGTTCTGTGACCCCAAGTTTTCAAACCCTGGAGCAAACTAGTCATTAAAGGCAGGGAGATCAAGCCCCTAAGAAGGAATATTCAGCAAGGGATGCGGTTCAGTGGTAGAGAGCATGAAGAGGCCCTGGGTTCAATCTCCAATACCACCAAAAAAGAAAAAAATAAAGAGAAAAAGAAGAAATATTTGAGAAGCTTGGGGGACCTAGGCCCCAGGGAAGAGATGAGCAGGTGTTCCAGAGGAGGCAGGTCTGGGAGGACGTGCAGGGGGCCGAGCAGTGAAGGGGGCTTCAGCAGACGGGGAGACAGCACGTGCCAGGGCAGGGGCGGGGCAGGACTCATGATTGTTCTGAGGTATGAGACGAGGGGAAGGGGGAAGGAGAAGGCAGCAGCAACACAGGGCAAAGAGCTAGCATCTGCAGAGCACTCGCTGTGTGCTGGGCTCAACTGCGCACCCTCGCCTGAATCTGGATACTCACGATCCTCTAACCTCCATTCATGGAGTGTTCAGCATGGGGCGGATGCTCGGACCATCTCTTTAATCTTCTTAGTCCTTCGAGGCAGGAACTCATCATTCCCATTTTCTAGATGAGCAAACTTAGGCTGCAGCCATAACGCAACCTTCCCACAGTCCTGAAGCCAGGGATTGGCAGAGACAAGACTCAAGCCCCAGGTACATCCCCTTCCTTCCCTATGCCTGTGGCTTCTACAGCAGTGGGCACCGGGGAGGCATGGAAGGGCTGTGAGAGGAAACTAACGTCATGCACTGTCTTCTGGAAAAATCCTCAGGTGGCACACTAGTGAAGGCCTGAGGCCCCACAGTGGCTCCTACCAGGCTCCACAGCAGAACCCCCTGCCTGAGTCTCCCCCGGAGGAGCCAAAGGCCTCGCTCAGAAGCCTCCAGCTCTGGAAGGGGTGAGGTGAGTGCTTGGCAAGGCTTCTTCCCGCCCACCCCAGGGGCTCCGGTGCTAGCTCCAACCTGCAGCTTTAATTAAAAGTCCTTTTCAAACCATTAGCAGCAATATAATAAAACCCCAAATAGGAACAATAAAGCAGTAGACTGTCGGAGAATTAAAATGGGCACCTGGCGTTCTGCCACCCCCGAGGGGTAACTGGCTCAGGAGGGAGGCATAATTTCTGCCTCCAATAGACTTGACAGCCCCAGATACCGGCTGGGAGAGGACTGGGGAGAGGGACCGTCCTTTGTCTGGACGCTGCCTATGGGTTATGTCTTTAGCTAACCCCAGTCCCCTAACCCCAGTAAGCAGCACTGCCCACCTCCAAGTCTTGGCTGATCTCCCTCTTCTGTCCTCACCCAATCTGGCACAGAATCAAACTGGACCCTGGCTTCCACATCCGCAGCCTGTGCTGCTTCAGGTTAGCCTCACCTTCCCTAGAAACAGCACCAGCCTCCTAGTGGGGTCTCCACATCCACTTGGGCCCCTGCACATCACTCTCCTCCTGCACCCACAGGTTGCTTTCTGAACTGCAAACCAAACCTGGTCTCCATGCCATCCCGCTCAGGGCTTCCCACCTCCTCTGGCCCTCACACCCTTCTCTCCTTTGTGCCCCAAGTAACCCAGCCCTGCTCATCTCAGGACACGCAAAATCTCTGCAGCACACACCTCCATGACTAGATCCCTGCCAGTGAAGCCTCAGGAATACCCACCCCCAGCCTCTGAGAACTCCCTGCCCTTCAAAGCCCCAGCTGTTCTTTCCCACACTATATTCTTGTCAATTCTTTTCCACCTGCTCTCTGGCCCTCATAAAAAAGTCTGTGAAGGCAGGACTGGGTTTGGCTTGTTCATGGCTGTGCCCCCAATGCCTCGCATGGGGACCCACACACGGTAAGTGCTCAGTTCATGCTTGGTGACCTCGCTGCTATTCCCAGAGCCCTGCCCTACCTTCCTGCAGTCCGAGGAGGGGTCACCCCCTAGTTACCTAGTTGGCCCCGGGAGCAGTGCTCTTCATTCCCTTTTGCCTGGGAGAAGGTGGGGAGGGGTGGTGGTTTTCCACTCTCCCTGTGTTTCCTGCTGCTAACACCCCTAAGTCAGTCCCATGCGCGTCCCAAGCCTTTACCTTAACTCTGTATTGCAGGGACTGGGGAGATGGTCTCTAGGATTTCAGAGCTACATTTTTGCCCATTTGGCAGATATCTGTTAGCACTCGGTTGGTGCCAGCCCTGAGCTGGGTACATAGGATCTAGACTCAGGGACCCCCCTTCCCCGCCACCGCAGGGACTGTCAGGGAAGTAGAGACCTGGCTAGGAAACGTAGTAGGTTGTGCAGAACAAAGGAGTAGAATGGTCTGAGCATGGTTCACTCAGCCACACGTCCCCAAATCCTCATTCCACTACTCTCTATGTGACCATGAGCAACCGATCTCACCTCTCTGAGCCTCAGTTTCCTCATGAACACGTGGGACAATCCTGCCTCGCACCATGATTCAAAGCTGTAACCTGGGCGAAGCCCAATACTCAGTTCACTGAGAGCAGCTGTGAGGACGACTGGGGAGGGACGATGAGTAAGGGTGGGTGCGGCTTCCGCAGGGAAGGCTTCTGAGAGGTGGCAGCACTGGCACCAAGCCTTGAAGAATGCACAGGAGTCCATGTGCATAAAGGGGCCGCCCAGCAGAGGGCTGTGGTGGCTGGAAACAGAGAAGCGAGTTGAGAGCAGGTGGTCACTGCTTTGGCCCTGGAGACACTGCTGCAAGGAGCCTGGGAGGCCACCAGCCTGCAGAGAGGTTTTGTTTTCAGGGTTTAAAAAAATCCTTTTAGGACCAGGGATACAGCTCAGCGGCACAGTGCCTGCCTGGCAAGTGTGAGGTCCTGAGTTCGATTACTGGTACCAAAAGAAAAACAAAAGTCCCTTTAGCTGGTGTATTGGTCAACTTTCCCACAGCTGTTACAAAATGCCTGAAAAACACAACCTAGAGGAGGAAATGGTTCATTTGGCTCAAGGTTTCAGAGGTTTTGGTCCATGGTCATCTGGTTCCATTGCTATGGATGTGAGGTGAGGCAGAACACGGTGGAAGGGTACGGTGGAGCAAAGTTGCTCATCTGACGGCTGCTGGGAAGCAGAGACAGGAGAATAGCTCCAGAGAAAAAGGCACCAGATTGTATCAGGGACCAGATATAGTCTCCAAGGTCATCCCCCATGACCCACTTCCTCCAACTGGCCCCTACTTCCTAATAGCCCAGTCAGCTATGAACTCATGGGTGAGTTAACCCATCGAGGAGGTCTGTGCGTCCTCCAGGAGTCTCAATCCAGTCAAGTTAAGAACTGAGATTAACTGGGACAGCTGGTGATGAAGCTCAGGGTAGGTGTGCCTTCCTAGCAAGCCAAAGGCCCTGGGTTCAATCCCTAGCACCACTGTCACCCATTCCTGGATTAACTTCTTAGTATGAATGTTTCAAGCATCCATGAATACAGGGATTAAAAAGCTACATTTACACCTGGGTAACCTCAGTGTGTTTATGCCCTCAAAACCCTGCTCCCTTACCCTCCATGACCCCAGCATGGGACCAGATGGCCTCAGAATCTGCTGCAAGGCCAGACACTTGCAGCCCCCACACCTTCCCCAACCAACTAGGCAGGACAAATGTTCATTTGTTAAGAGTTGGAAGTAGCATCTCTCTTTTACTAGCTAGTGTAAAAAAGAGAGAGAGAAAGAAGAAAAAAATAAGTCTTTTTCCAGCCAGACTACATTTCCTGCCTCAGAGGGTGAGAATTTGCTCTTGGAAGGAAATAAAGCATCTCCTGTCTGGAGCTTCCTCTTTGAAGCCCCATGAATATACATGGTGACAGGCAGACAGCTTTGAGATGCTAACAAGCCTGCCTCACCTTGGGAAATTGGGGTCACTGGCTTTGAGGGGTCCTTGGCTGGGGATGGTTGGGGTAAAGAGGAGGTGTTGGAGAGACAGGAGACCCAGGATGGCCCAGCTCAGGCCCTGGGCAACTCCTTTTCCCTCTGAGCCTTTACTTTCTCACCTGCAAAATAGGGACACCCCCTGGGGCTGCCAGGGACCGAAGAGGCTGCAAAGTGGAGGGAGCACCCAGTGGAGCACAGCGTTCACAGCAGGTACACAATAGATGCTGCGATTTATTTTGCAGAACCTCAGGGCAGGCAGGGACCAGCAAAACAACTGACAGAAGTGGGGAGAGCTGGGCGTCACAGACCATCCAATCTGGGTTCAAACCCCTGCTCCGCCTGTCACTAGCTTGTATGCTTCAAAAATAAACAAAACCTCTTTGCTCCAGACCTTCAAAAGCCTGGCTTCTTCATGACACTTCAGGCCTCAGCTCAAAGGGTCCCCTCACCCAACCCTGCCCCATGAAAAACCTTCCTGATCCCTCAGTAGAAGATCCCTTCCATTTTGTTGCTCCCTATCACAGCAGTTATCCTAGCAGCAATTACCTTATTTTTGTTATTACTTGCTTAGACCTCGGTGAGGCAGGGGCCACATCTGTCTCTGTGACACCTAGAGGTGCTCCATAAATATCCGTTGAATGCCTGTGAATGAGTAAGCCAAAGCTTCCATTTCTGCCTGGGCCGCTAGCGATGTGGGGAACTCTGCCACCAAGAAAACTTCCTTCCCTGGCCCCTCTCCCCAGGGATGGAGTGGGAGCTGGCTGAGGATGGGCAGGCAAGGGGCCAGCAGCTTGAGTGACCCCTGCCTGGTTCCTAATGCTGCCCAGACTGCAGGTCTAATTGTTACAACTCTGGAGCATAGTGAGTTAATGAGGCGGATTAATGTTCCCATGTTAGTCCCTTTCCTTCCTTGGTCTTTAGGGAGCGAGAGGAAAGGAGGCTGAGCTGCAGGGGGTGGGCTACTGGGGAGCCAGGGTGCCCGACCCTCAACCAACCCTGCAGTCTCGCCTCTCCCACCATTCTCCCAGCCCCCTGACACTGTGGATCAGCCACAAGTGGCAGGGACACTCTGGTGTGTGGGTGTTCGACAGGGGGCCCATTTATTCTGTACAAAGTGAAAGGGACCACCCCACTGGTAAGAAGAGGAACCCGAGGTCCAGAAAGCTGGAGTGTTCTGCCCACAGACCCTGACTGGGTTCTCTCTCTCTCTCTCTCTTTCCCTCCCTCCCTCCCTCCCAAGCCTCATTTCACCAGCTCTGGGCTGCTGGCCCTACAGCTTCCCACTTGGATCTGAATCAAGGCAATGAGCAATGATGATGATAATTGTAATAATAATAACATGACAACAGCTAACATTACAGTCTACTGGGCTTTGTGATAATAACTAAAAAGTCCCTGAAACCTAAACAACCCCATTAGGTAGGTGCTTTTATATGCCTTTCTAATTTAAGTTTTTATCTATTTAATTTTATTTGTTTTATTTATTTTGGTGTTTTTGAGACTGGGTCTTGCTAGATAGTCCAGGTTGGTCTTGAATTTGCAGCAATTCTCCTGTCTCAGCCTCTTGAGTGCTGGGATTACAGGCATGCACCACCACGCCTGGCTATATGCTAATTTTATAGTTAAGGAAACCAAGGCCAGAGAACCAAAGGTACCTGGATGAGGTCACATGGTAAGCAGCTCTGGCTCTAGAAGCCATATTCCCCACAAGCTCCACTCATTATAACCCAGGCTTTGGCTGTGGGGGTTAGGGATGGTCACCTAGCTCCTCTCTAGTCTCGCTGCCCCTACTACCGTGGTCAGAGTCCCCACAAAAATCCTCTGCTAAGCCGGGTGTGGTGGCGCACGCCTTTAATCCCAGCTCTCGGGAGGCTGAGGTAGGTGGAGCGTTGTGAGTTCAAGGCCCGCTTGGGCTACAACGCGAGTGTAAGACCGGCCTGAGCTACATAGTGCGACCCTGCCTCAAAAAACCAGGGCCGGGAGTTTGGCTCAGTGCCTTAAGCGCCTGCCCTGGCAGGCGTGAGGTTGTGAGTTCAATCCCTGTGCCACAAAAAAAAAAAAAAAAAAAAAAAAAAAAAAAAAAAAATCCTCTGCTGGACTAGACTGCATGGGGGACTTCTCATCTCATCAGAGGTACGCTCTAGAAGAATGAGTTACACTGGGTTTTCATCGTCATCATCCCTAACCACCCCCCACAACAAAAGCATGGCAGAAAACTGGAAGAAATCAGAAAGGCATTTAAAAGACAAAATTATTCTTCTCCCAGAGATGACTACTTCTGATATCATGGTGCATGTTCTCCCAGCCTTTTTATTTTCTATCCCTAATCATCATAATAACATTACCCAGCCACAAGCTTTGCTTTTTCACTTTGCTAAATGTCTGGTCCTGTGCTAAGTATCTTACATACATCATTTAATTTAATTCTCAGTACAATCAAATTTTATTTACACATACATGTGTGTCTATTTTACAGATAGAAAGCAGGTTCAGACAGGTAAAGTAGTCACCCAACTGGTCAATGATACAATCATATTCAAACTCACAACTATTTCACTCCAATAATCTGAACTGTTTCCTTATAACCTTCTGAAGCAGGAGCCGCCAACCCAATCCAACACAGAAGTCCAGGCTCTGTGATAATTCGCAAAGTGAAAGTACCAACCCCCAAAAGGGTCCCAATTTACACTTCTGCCAATTGGGCCTACGAAGGCTTATTTCCCCCACATTTTTGCCTATACTGGACTTTACTTTTAAAAAACTGAACTGTTGCATATGCTAACAAGATATGCCATTGATTTTTTCCAGTGGCATTTCTTTAATTTCACTGTTGTTAGCCTCTGCATGAAACTGTGACCCAGCTTGTCAGGGTCTGATGTTTGCCACCTGGAGACCCTGTTGTCCTATGTGTCAGCACAGGAGGCAACTAGGAAAAGCTGAGTGATCATTAAGGGGCCCACCTTCGACCTTAGAAATAAGTCTCAGCAGGACACAGGGTGCCCTGGTATGTAGGTATCCCTCAGGCTACCTAATGGATGAAGACATTGAACCATGTGGCCTCCACTAAGTTTTTGATTCTGGTACTTTATCCCTGTCTCTAACCTGTACTCTGCTATGTGTAAAATTATACCAGAAGCTTCAAATCCATATAAGAAATATGAAGAGAACTACACCAAGGTAAATCATAATCCAATTGTTCAAATCCAGTGGTAAAGAGAAAAGTTTTTGGTTTCTTTTTCTTTCTTTCTTTTTCTTTTTTCTTCTTTTTTTTGGGTCTCACTATATAGTTCAAGCTGTCTTTAAACTCACTACATAGCCCAGACTGGCTTCAAACTTTCAGTGGTCCTCCTGCCTCAGCCTCCCAAGTGCAGGGATTACAGGTGGAGCCACCACGCCCGGCAGAAAGGTCTTAAAAGCAGTCATAAAAAAACCGCATGCTACGTACTGAGGGAAAGAAAGTAAGAGTTTCAGCAAATTTTGTGTCAAAACAATGCAATTAGAACAACAGCATTAAAGTACTGAAAGAAAAATATCTGTACATTTGGAATTCGATGCCAGTAATAACTTGAAAAAACAAAAACAAAATAATAACTTTTTCAGACATAGAAAAATGGAAATAATTTATCACCAGTAGATCCACACTATATGAAAAGTTAACATCCTTGAGGCTAAAGGAATATGATACCGGAGAGAAACGCAGTTCTGTAAAAAACAGTGAAAAATACTAGAAATGGTAACTACATGGAAAAATACATATAACTATTTTTCTCCATACTTAAATCCGTCAAAAGATAACTGACCACTTAGATAAAATAACAATAATATAGCATTGTGCTTATAATGTATGTAAAATAAAATGCATGTTAAAAATAGCACAAGATCAGGAGAGAAATGAAAGTATTATAACATTCTTATACTATATATATGAAGGCTATATCACTTGAAAGTGAATTGTGATAAATTAAACATGTGTATTCAAACTATGCCACAAACACTAAAATAACAAAATTGAGTTATAACTAATAATCAACATAAAGATAAAACAGAATGATACAAAATGTAATTAATTCTAAAGAAGGCAGAAACACAGGAAAAGGAGAACAAACATAAAACAAATAGCAACATAAAAGACTTAAGCCTAACTATGCCAATAGTCACATTAAATGCTAGTCTGAACATCCCAACCAAAAGGCAGAGACTTTCAGATTGAAGTTTTAAAAAAAGACTCAACTATATGTTGCCTACAAGAAATGCATTTCAAAAACATAACTAGGTTAAAAGAAAAAGGATGGGAAAATATGGGCCAATTTACAGTAACCCACAGAAAATCAGGTTACATTAGCACTAGAAAAAATATATTTCAGTAGTAAGGAAAGTCATTTCATAAAGATAAATAGGCCAATTCATGAATAATGCTACTAAATATTTATGCATCTACTATTAAATCTTCAAAATATATGGAGAAAAAAGTGATCAGAATGCAAGGAAAAATAGACAAATGCCCAATTATAGTCAGAGATTTCTATACTTCTCCCTCAACAACTGATAGAACAAGTGAACTGAAAACAAATAGGATACTGCTATGGCTTGTGTCTAGATGTCCCCTAAAAGCCTCAGGTGGTCATAGGGGTTTTTCAGAGGTGGCTGGACCTAGGGTGTGTGATTACTACATTAATCCATTGATTGGTCTGGAGAAGTTCTGGCATGGACACTGGGAAGACCCACCCTGGGTGTAAGTGCCACCCATACTCATGCCCAGAACGTGTAGCCTTGACAGAATGTAAGGGTCAGAAAGAGGGCTGCTATCATCACTTGCTGCTTGCTGCTTTTGCTGCCTCCTGCCTTCTGCCTTCTACACCATGAACTGTTTTTTCTCCCCTGTGATCCCACCCTGCATTGGAGCCAGTTGATTTTAGACTGAAACCTCCAAAATGTGAGCCAAAATAAACCTTTCCTTTGGGTACTGGGTATTTTGTCTTGGCAATGAGAAAAGTAACTAAGACAGATACAGAAGATTTAAATAATACTATCAACCAATGTGACTGAATTAATATTTAATACTTTATCCACTAACAGCAGAATTCACATTCATTTCACAAAGCCAGGCATGGTGGTGCATGCTTGTGATCCCAGCACTCAGGAGCCTAAGGCAGGAGAATTGCTAAGAAATCAAAAGCAGCCTGGGCTACATAAGAATTCAAGGCCAGCTTGAACTGCATAGTGAAAGTTTCTCAAAACAAAACAAAACAAAACCAAAACCACATTCATTTCACAGAAAATTTACAAAAACAGAACATATTCTGGTCATTAAACAATTCTTGATATATTTTTTTAAAATTTAAGTCATATAAAATATATGATCACAATGGAATTAAACTGAAAACTGTTAACAGGAAGACACCTTAAAAATCATCTAAATAAACACTTCTAAATAATCCATGTGCTAAACAGGAAACCAAAGCAAAGTTAGAAAGTACATTGAACTGAAAAATGATAACACTGAATAAGAATGAAACCACAATATATAAAAATTTGTGGGGTGCTGTTCAAGGAACACTTATTAGGGAAACTTTATAGCACTAAATGCCTATTTTAATGAAGGCGAAAGGTTTCGAATCCAAGACTTCAGCTTTCATCTGAATATATTAGGAAAAGAAGAACAAAATAAATCAAAACTAAGTACCAGTAGAAGAAAAGAAATAACAAATATTAGGATACAGATCAATAAAAGAGAAAATAGAAAAGTGAATAAAGAAAAGTCAGTAACAACGTATCTGTTTCTTTGAAAAGACTGGTAAATCTGATGAGTACATGGGCAAATTAATGAAAAAAATTTAAAATGAGAAAGGGTGAGATTAGATACAGATTATCAATATGACAAATGAAGCCGGGCGTGGTGGCGCACGCCTTTAATCCCAGCTCTCGGGAGGCTGAGGTAGGTGGAGCGTTGTGAGTTCAAGGCCCGCTTGGGCTACAACGCGAGCGCAAGAGTGGCCTGAGCTACATAGTGCGACCCTGCCTCAAAAAACCAGGGCCGGGAGTTTGGCTCAGTGGTTTAAGCGCCTGCCCTGGCAGGCGTGAGGCTGTGAGTTCGATCCCCGGTGCTGCAAAAAAAAAAAAAAAAAAAAATTACAAATGAAATAGGTGACATTACCTTACAGAGTCTACAGATATTAAAAGAAGATAAAACTTAAAACTTACTATAAAACTACAATAATCAAATCATTGTGGAACTGTCACTGACATGCCTATGTGGAACTGTCACTATCACTAAAGAACAGGTCAATGAAACCAAATTGAGAGTCTAGGAAAAAAACAAGAAACTTCACATTTATGGTCAATCAACTTTCGAAGAAGGTGCCAAGCCCATTGATGCTGGCACATGCAAAAGAACGAAATTGGAACCGTATTTCACCTGATGTACAAAAAATTAACTAAAAATGGATTAAAGACCTAAAACTATAAAACTCTTAGAAGAAAACACAGGTATAAATTTTCAAGACCTTGAATTAGGCATTTCTTAAATATGACCCCCCCAAAAAAAAATCCAACAAAAGAAAAAGAAAGACAAATGAAACATTGTCAAAATTTAAAAATTTTGAAGTGTCAAGGACAATATCAATGAAGTAAAGAGACAACTCACAGAATATTAGTAAATCTGATAAAGGATTTGTATCTAAAATATATAAAGAGGTTTTACAACTCGTTTGGTTAGACTCTTTGTGTACTCTCAAAACTTGTATGTTGAAACTGAACCGTGAAGGTAATGGTACTAAGGAGGTGAGACTTTCAGGAGGTGATTAGACCTTAAAGGATTCGCTCTCGAAAATGGATTGGTGTCTTTCTAAAGAGGGACAAGCAAGCCTACTTACCCATTCTGTCATGTGAAGACTCAGCAAAAAGGCACCATCTTTGAAGCAGAGACCAAGCCTTTACCAGATACTGAATTTGTTGGCACCTTGACTTGAACTTCTCAGCCTCCAGAACCATGAGCTTTAAGGCATTTTGTTGTATTAGCCCAAATGGATTGAAATACAACTCAGTAATAAAAAGACGATTAGCCCAGTTTAAAAACAGGCAAAGTATCTGACCATTTTTCAAAAGAAGGAATACGGCAGTCAATAAACACACACAAAAGATGCTCAACATCATTAGTCATCAGGGCAATGCAAATCAAACCCAATGAGCACTTCATACTCCTACGATGGTTATAGCCTAAAAGACAGGAACGACCAGTGTTGGTGAGAAAAACTGAAAACCTGGAAAAACTGGAAACCTCAACACACTGCTGTGGAAATAAAAAGTGGCACAGCTGCTTTGGAAAACAGCCTGGCATTTGCTCAGAGTTACACATATACCATCTGAATGAGCATTTCCACTCCTAGGTACATACTCAAGAGAAACATATCTGCACAAAAACTTGTATATGATGTTCAGAGTAACATTACTCATACTTGCCAAAAAATATAAATAATACCAGAAATTGATGCATGGATAACATACGCTATTGGCTTTACAATGAGACACAGTTCAGCAATAAAAAGGAAAGAAGTACTGTTATACAACCTGAATGGACCCTGAAAACATCATACTAAGTGAATAAAAAAAAGAAAACCAGCCACAAAGTCATGTACTGCATGATTCCACTTAAATTAAATGTCTAGATTAAGCAACTCTAGAGATAGAAAATACATCAGGGGTTTCCAGACACTGAAAGTTGGAGATGGGGTAGTGGGGAAAGAGAAAGGGCTGATAGTTTCTTTTTGGGGTGATGAAAATGTTCTAAAACTGACGTGCTAACTCTTGTACAACTGTGTGCACAACTGAATGAAAGCCATTAAAACACCTGTGTAAAATAGTAATAAAATAGTATTTGTACAATCTAAATTCAAATCTAAGCACAATCTACATTATTTCTTAATAAAGCTGTTATATTTTTAGAACAATGCCAATAAATAAAATTCCTTGAAGGATATAAACTACTGAAATTCATGCAAAAAGATATAGGTAACCTAAACAATCCTGTATTTGTTAAAGAATTGAATTTGTAGACAAAAATTTTCCTACATGCAGTTAAATAGAGAGAAATAAATTCTGGTGCTCTATTGCACAGTATGGTAACTATAAATAACAATTATGTACTGTATATTTCAAAAAAGCTAGAAGAAAGGACACTGAATGTTTTCACCACAAAAATTATGTTTAAAGAGATAGATATGCTTACGTTAATTTGAACATTATACAATGTACACATGCACTGAAATATCATATTGTACTTCATAAAAATGTACAATTCTTTTTTTTTTTTTTTTTTTTTGTGGCACCGGGGATTGAACTCACAACCTCACGCCTGCCAGGGCAGGCGCTTAAGGCACTGAGTCAAACTCCCGGCCCTGGTTTTTTGAGGCAGGGTCGCACTATGTAGCTCAGGCCGGCCTTGCGCTCGCGTTGTAGCCCAGGCGGGCCTTGAACTCACAACGCTCCGCCTACCTCAGCCTCCCGAGTGCTGGGATTAAAGGCGTGTGCCACCACGCCCGGCTAAAAATGTACAATTCTTAATAACAATTAAAATTTTATTTAAAGTAGAAAAAACAAATGATACAATCATTAATGCTAGGAAAAACAAATGAAAATTGCATATGAATGAAAATTTTAAGAAAAGATCTTTCACAAGGAAAATGCAAATGCCAGGCATGGTAGCTCAAGCCTTTAATTCCAGCACTCTGGGAGACTGAGGCAGGAGGATCGGAAGTTCAAGCCAGGCTGGGTAATTTAGTGACTTTGTGAGATTGTCTCAAAAAAAAAAAAAAAAAAAAAAGAAAAGGAAAAAAACCAAAAAGGGGCTGGGGATGTACCTCAGTGTAATGGCCCGGGTTCAGTCCCCAATACTGAAGAAAAAAAGAAAAGAATTTCTGAACAAAATTTTAATAAATCTGAGTTAGAAATATTTTAAGAGAATAATAGGCTATGGCCAAATGGGGCTCCTCCTAGGCATGCAGGGTTGGTTTCAGATTTGAGAATCAATGTGATTTATTGTACCATCAGATTAAAAGAAAAATCCACAGGGTCATCTCAATAAACACGGGAAATGCATTTGACAAAGCTCAACATGATTCATGATTTAAAAAATTCTCAGCAAATTAAAAATAGAAGAAAATTTCTTCAACTTAATAAAGGACATTTACAAAGACTGCACAGCTCATGTCACACCGGTACCTAATAATGAAAGACTGAATATTTTTTCCCTAAGATAGGCATCAAGGAAAGGATGTCCACTTTTACCACTTCCATTTAACACGCAGGTTCTAGCCAGGGCAATTAGGGAAGAGTACAAAATAAAAACCATCTAGATTGGAAAGGAAGAAAAAAAACAATCTCTGTTTGCAGATGACATGTTCATCCTTATAGAAAATCCTACCGAATTCACACACACACACACACACACACACACACACACACACACACACACGGAGCTACTATACAAGGGGTGATTGAAAGATATGTTGAATGCTTAAATTTTTAACAAAACTTATTACAGTAAAAGACACATTGCCAAGAATGATAGGATAAGTGTTCTGATGTGAAGGCATGTATTTTGAGTATATTGGGGGAATTAATAGTAATGTGGCTTTTACTGTAATAAATTTTTAAAATTTAAATATTTTAAATTTTAAATATTTTATGATCACCCCTTGTTGACCAAAGGTTTGGGGCAATTTCTGTCACATAAAAACTTTATGGGGGAGATTCCTCAAAAAACTAGGATTAGAGGCCCCATTTGACCCAGCTATTCCCCTTCTGGGTATTTTTCCAGAAGAACTGAAAACATCATACCATAGCCATATATGTGTACCCATGTTATAGCAGCACAATTTGTAATAGCTAGATCTTGGAAACAACCCAAACGCCCATCAACTGAGGAATGGATAAAAAAGATGTGGTATTTTTATACAATGGAGTACTACTCAGCTATAAAGAGAGATAAACTGGAGGCTTTTATAGGTAAATGGATGCAACTAGAGACCATATTCATAGTGAAATAAATCAGACTTACATGTGTAAAAATTGTATTGTCTCCCTAGTATAAAAAACTGAAAGAGTAAATAAGATCCAAAAGGTACAATAGATACTGTGAAAGGGAAAGAAACTGCTCGAAAGGAAAGAACACCTGGGATGGTGGAAAGGAGAAAAGAAGAAAAGAAAAAAAAAATATATATATATATACATATATACACACAAGATAGCTAAGATAATTGTACTACTCATTCTGTTAGTTCACTGAAAGGAATAGTTAGTGCTTATATTGTTTGTTTGATTTTTGCATGCATATATATGGTAAGCTGAGCAACTATTTTGAAGACAACAATGTGCAATATAATAGCCATTGTTAATTTCCTATCACCTTGTTTTGAAATTCTGTATTGTTTTTCTTTTTTATTCTTCTCTTTCAAAGAAAGAAAGAAAGAGAGAAAGAAAGAAAGAAAGAAAGAACTTTATGGTGTTCCTATTTACCTCATTTACCTTATTCACCTTATCTGGCACCATGCAACTTCTGGCTCTTCCCCAAAGTTAAAATGACCGTGAGAATAAGTTTTGAACTGGTTCAGGCATCATGGCAGCAATAACAATGCAACTAAAGACACTTGTGAAAGAGGACTTCAGGAACCACTTTAGAAATTGGCAAGAGTTAAGGGAGAAATGTGTTTGAAGCTAGGGGAATTTTGAAGGAGATTCATGGTAACATGTCTTTTACTGTAATACATTTTTAAAATTTAAACATTTACTGTATTTTTCCATCACACCTCATGATTAATAAGTAACTTTACAAGGTAGCAGGATACTAGATCAATATACAAAAATCAATTTTGTTCCTATATATTAGCTATGAACACAAATTTAAAAATTTTAAATGGCATTTATAGTAGCATAATAATATAAAATGCTGAAATATAAAAAAAAGTGTGAGAAACCTGGATATGGAAAATTAAAATATTGCTAAGAGAAGTACTATCTTAGTCAGCTTTTTGTCACTGTGGCAAAATACCTGACAAAACTTAAAAACGAAGGGTTTATTTTAGCTCAAGATTTCAGTGCATGGTCACATTCTCCACTGCTTCGGGGCCTGTAGTGAGACAGAGCACAGTGGTGAGAGCACGTGGTAGAGCAAAGTGGCTCGTCTAGGGGCGGCCAGGAGCAGCAAGAGTGAGAGAAGGACCAGGGGTGCCCTCAGTGACCTACTTCCTCCAATGAGCTACGCTTCCTGCATTCAGATGTGGCGTCATCACTGGACGAGATTAACACCCTCACAAGCCACACACCTTTCTGGGCCTCGTCTCTGAACACTGCAGCACTGGGGACTGAGGCCACAACACAGGAGCCTGGGGGACACAGCCTACCCAAATCATAACAATTATTGCAACAACAACAAAAAAACTAAATAAAATGAGAGCAATACATTGTTTATGGGTTAGTGGACTCAATATTGGTACACAAACAGGTTGTACCTTGATCCTTTTTATTTCCCCTTCTCTTCCTATCCCTTCCATCTCCTCCCATCCCCTGATCCCTTTCCCATTTCCACAAAGTCTGTCTCTGTTTCCTATCATCTTTTATTTTGTTTTTAAAATTATTTATACTTTGGGAGTCTAATATAAAAGAAACCATGTGATATTTAACCTTCTGTGTCTGATTTATTTCACTTAGCATTGTGGACTTCAGGTGCATTCATTTTCCTACAAATGACCAAAATTAGCCTTCTTTATGGCTGAATAGTACTCCGTTGTGTATATATACTGTGCCACATTTTCTTTTTTTGGAGGGGGACAGAGAATAGAACTCATGACCTCATGCTTACCAGGCAGGCGCTGTGCCAGTGAGCTATATCCCTGGCCCTGTACCACATTTTCTTTATCCATTCATCTGTTAATGGGTATATAGGCTGCTTCCAAGGTTTAGTTTTTAGGAGTTGTGCTACCATAAACACGGGTATGCATATATCATGTAATATGATGTCTATAACTCTTTTGTTTATTTTATTTATTTATTTTTTGAGACAGTAGTTCAGGCAGGCCTTGAACTCCCTGTGTAGTCCAGGCTGGCCTCCAACTCATGGGGATCCTTCTGCCTTAGCCTCCCAAGTTCTGGGAATACAGCCATGCACAACCACACCTGGCACTAGTTTGGTTTTTTGAAACAGGGTCTCTCTATGTAGTTCAGTTTGACCTAGAACTCACTATATAACCCAGGCTGGCCTCAATCACATGGCAATCCTCTTGCCTCTGCCTCTGCTGGAATTATAGGCATGCACCATTATGCCTGACTTCTTCTGAAAAGATATCCAAAAGAGGTATAGCCATCTGGGTCAAGTGGAATTTCTATTTCTAGGTTTTTTAAGGACTCTCCATATGACATCCACAGTGGTTGTACTAGTTTACACCACCATTTGCCATTTTTGAGTTCTTAATGATAACTATTCTTGCTGGAGTAAGATGGAATCTCAGTATTGTTTTGATTTGCATTTCTCTAACGACCAAGGATGCTGAACATTTTTTCAGGTATTTATTGGCCATTTGTACTTCATGTTTTGAAAAGTGTCTATTCATTTCAACTTCCTGTTTTTTTTAATTGGGTCTTTTAGGTGGTGGTCTAATTTTTCTGAGGTCTTTATATATTTTAGATATTAGTCCTTTGTTTGAGGAGTAGCTGACAAAAAATTTTGCCCATTTTGTAGGTTGTCTCTTCACTTTGTTGGTTGTTTCCTTTGCTGTACAGAGCTTTTTAATTTGATATGATCCCATTTATTGGTTGTTGGTGGTATTTCTTGTGCAACTGGGGTTCTGTTCAGAAAGTTCTTGCTTATGCCTGTGTCTGCAAGAGCTTTACCTATTTTGTATCCCAGCAGAAGGTAATTTAGGTCTGTGATCCATTTCTATTTAATGCTAGTACACAGTGAGAGACATAGGTTTATATTCATTCTTCCACATGTGGATAGCCAGTATTCCCAGTACCATTTGTTAATGAGGTTATCTTTTTGGAGGGCCTCATTTCAAAACAGTATAATTATAAAGACAGACAAAGAGATCCACATACTCATACATATGGATAACTTTTGTTTTCCATACTGAGGGCTGAGCCCAGAGGCTGTGCACACTACACTATATCCTCTTCCTAGGTCCCAGATAGCTGGTTTTTGACAAAGGAGCAAAAACAATGCCATAGAGCCAGGAGAGCTTTTTCAACAAATGGTGTGGAAATAAATGATACTTGAAATTTAATCCATACCTCTTACTATATGCAACAATTAACTCAAAATGGGCCATAGTTATAAATATAATACCTAAAATATAAAACTTCAAGAAGAAACCATACAGGAAACTTATAATGTTGGGTTAAGCAAAACTTTCTTATATATGACAACACTCAACATGGTTTGTAAGAGAACAAATCGATGAAGTGAACATCAAAATTAAAAACATCTGCCCCCCAAGGGCTGGGGAGTTTGGCTCAGCCGCTTAAGCGCCTGCCCTGGCAAGTGCAAGGTTGTGAGTTCAATCCCCAGTGCCGCAAAAAAAAAAAAAAAAAAAAAAAAAAAAAAATCTGCCCCCCCCCCAAATATGTCCTATAAGGTACTCTTGAAATAAACAGACAAGCCAGATTGGGAGAAAATATTTGCAAATTGTGTATTTTTTATAGGACTTGTATCCAGAATATGAAGAGTCCTCAACTCTCTACCATAAAAAATAATCCAATTTTTAAATGGACAAAAGATTTGAACATACATTTTACTAAAGAAGGTATATGGATGGTGAACAAGCGCACGAAAAGATATTCAACATGACTGTCATTACGGAGTTGAAAGTTAACACTACAATGAAATATCACACTTATTAGAATAGAAAGGTTGACTATACCAAGGGTTGGTGAGGATGTTGTGCAGGAACTAGAACTCTCATACACTGGTGGTGGCAAATTAAAATGATACTGCCACTTTGGAAAAGTCTGGTAGTTTCTTAAAAAGTTAAACATGCACCTGCCATATTGTTCAGCCGTTCCTCTCTTAGGCATTTATCCAAGAGAAATGAAACATATGTTTATACAAAGACTTGCTCATAAATGTTCATAGGAGATTATTTGCAATAATCCCAACCTGGAAACAAACCTAAATGTCCATTAACAAATAAATGAATAAGCCAGCACACATGCATACAATTGACTACTACTCAGCTATAAAAAAGAACTACTGATATATACCACATCATGGATTAATCTCTGAATAATTATGCTAAATGAAAAAAAGAAAGACAAAAAGGAATACATATTGTATGGTCCATTTGTATAGAATTATAGGAAATACTAACTAATCCTCGCTTGGGAGTGTGGAGGTCAGAGTGGGAAGAGGAGGCGGTGGGGAGGAAAGAGAGATCACAAAAGGCCATGAGGAAACTTTTAGAAGTGAGGTGTATGTTGATTATCTTGATTGTGGAGATGGTTTCATAGCAGAATGCATTTGTCAAAACTTACCAATTTTGTCACTTTAAATATATGTGATTTACTCCATGTCAATTATAACTCAATAAAAGCAGTTTTTTTTTTAAAGGAAAATAAATCAAGGTTACACTGGAAAAAAGAGATTAAACTACCATACCTTCATTGGCTCTTTTAACTTGGATGTTCTAAAATTGTCTTGAAATTTTAAGACTCATCTGTTCAAAGATTCATAATCATTTATTTCCAGAATGTAAACATACCTCATTCTGTCACTTGAAGATGCTGAGATGCATCTGTACCAAGTAAGATGATGTGGTTCTAAATCATTTCTGCTAAAACGTAACACCCATATCTGAGTTCCCACAACTCCATCACTTTATCATCTACAGTTTTTCCCCAAACACAACAGCTCTCATTCTATCATCAGAATTAAATCATCTCCCCCTTGAGAGAGTCACTAACTGCAGTATTTAGGAAGAGGGATGTGCTTCCACCGCAGGAGTGAGCAGGGGGCAGGGAACAGGAGCGAGACATAAAAGTGGTATCTGCCACACCATGAAAATAATTTCCAGACAGAACAACCCCCAGGAAATGGCCCCTAAAACTATGGCAGACACTTCTAGTGATGTTTGTTTTTGTCTTTTTTTCAATATTTTTACATTTTACTTTTATTTATTCTTAAATCAGTGGGGCTTTGTAAAGAGCAATCGTAGGTTTACAGAAACAAATGAGCAGAAAGTCCAGGTTTCCCACATCCTCCCTGACTTACCCCTTACCATCGCTCCTACTATCAACATCTCGCATTAGTTCTGTACATTTTCATAGTTGACTGACAAATAATGATATGTTATTACTAAGTAAAGTACATAGTTCACATTAATATTTATTCTTTGTGTTGTACATTCTGCAGGTTTTGACAAATGTGTGGTGTCATGCAACCACCACTATGAACCATACAGCACAATCTAAAATCCCTTGGTATCTCATCTCTTACTCATCCTCCTTGCCATCTCCCTGTCCCCTGGCAATCACTGATCTTTTTACTGTCTCTGAAGTGTTGCCTTTTCCAGAATGTAATATATAGGTAATTAGAAACACAGAATCTGTAATATTTTCAAGCTGTTCTCTTTCACTTAATTGCATTAAAGGATCCAGGTCAAAATGGGCAGGGTGGCACATGCCTATAATCCCACCAGGGGCACAAGGAGGTCGAGGCAGGAGGATCACTGAGTTCAGGGTCAGCCTGGGCTCCATGGTGAGACACTGTCTAAAAAAACAAAAACAGAAACAAAAACCAGGCTACTCTATGTCTTTTTGCAGTTTGATAGTTTTTCCTAAATTACCAAATAACATGCCATTGTATGAATGCACCAGATTATTCTTTCACTCATTTATTGAAGGATAATCTGCTATTGAAGGTTATTGCTATGACTTTCTTTTACAATTCTTCAAATCATGTAAACATTGGAGCAATTTAAATGTCCAGCACTTGGGACCTGGTTTGAGGTGGTCTGGACACAGTAGGTTTGGTAGCTGTAAGCAATGACCTGGAGTATGTGGAGCAACTGGAACTCTTACACTGCCAGTGGGAATGAAAACTGGTATAACTACTCTGGAAGACTATTTAACAGTATCCAGTAAAGCTGAACATACTCATTGTCTGTGACCTGGAAACTCCTCTCTGGGGTACATACCCATCAGAAATAACTTTGTAAGTGTCCTTAAAAAAATCTATAAGAAACTTCAAAGGAATGCTATACAAATAGTCTAAAGCTGGAAATAATCTAGGTGCCTATTAACAACAGAATGAAGCCAGGTATGGTGGTATATGTCTGTAATCCCAGCACGTGGGAGGCTGAGGCAGGAGGATTGCTGTGAATTTGAGGCAAGCCTGGGCTAAAAAGTGAGTTCAAGGCCATCCTGAACTGCATAGTGAAACCCTGTCTCAAAAAGGCAAAACAACAACAACAAACCCACAATAGAATAAAGTATGAAACAGTACTTAGTGGAATGCTAGGCAGCAATTCAAAAGAATAAATTATCAAGCCACACAACAGTGATAAATCTCACTGACAAAATGATGAGCAGAAGAAGCAAGACACACAAAAAAAGGAACATTCTGCATGATTTCATTTATATGAAGGTCCAGAAAGATAAAACTAAGCTATGACTTTAGAAATATGGTCACTAGTTGCCCCTGGGGGTAGAAGGTGGGAAATTAACTAGAAGAGGCAGGACTAAGCCTTGTGGGAGAGCTGAGAAGATCCCACAGCCCCGTCGGAGTTGTGGTTGCATCATGACGGGCTATACACTTGCGTGTATTCCACAACACATACGTTACACCTCAGTTCACAAATTCAAAATATAATTTAATTCTCTGGAGTCACTGACTCAGAAAAATGGTCAGCATCAGGGCAAAAGTGGCTGCAGACAAGCAGGACTAACATGACCTTATTTATGCAAAATCATCTCTACAGCTGCACTCCATTGCCAGATGATTTCAGAATCAACCAGGCTATCACTTATGAGCACTCGCTGTATACCAGACACTTCTCAAGCACTTTATCCCATCATTTAACCACACCAACTCATAAAGCAGGGGTATTACTAACCCCACCTGACAGATGAAGAGTCTAAGGCACTGAAGGCTTAGGTAATTTGCTTGGAGCAAACCAGCTAATAAGTAACACAGCTAGATTTGAATCCAGGCCTTCTGGCACCAGAGCCACACCCTTATGTAAATCCCCAAACCACGACCAGAGCCCACAAGGCACCATGCAGTCTGGTTCCTGCCACGCTCTGATGCTTGCCCTCCTCACCCCAACATTCCAGGCTCACTGCAGTATCTTTCTTTGTCTTCCCTGAAAACTCTGACTTACTCTACAGTCTGTGCATTTGTGGTTTCCGTAGCCAGGAATGCTTGTTTCCCCCCCTCTTTGTAGGGTGCTTTTCCCTCATTCCCTAGGTCTCACTCTAGCATCACCTCCTCCAGGAAGACTTTGTGACTTTCACCATGGGTCCTTAATTTCTTCTCCTGGGGGCCTCATCACTGTTTTGCCTGCTTCTGAGTTCCTGAGGGCCAGCATATGTCCACATCACTCAGAGCTGTCTTCTGCCCACCACGGGGCCTGGCACAGAGTGGGCCTTCATGAAATATTTGTTGAATGAATAAATGCATCTGCCAGGGCAGACTGACATGGAGAGGCATTTAGAAGGCTGACATCAATATGTAGTCACCAGAGGCGGTAGATCCCAGGGGATACTTACACTAATCTTTACACCTCTGCTGGATATTGTTCCGGTAGGCAGGTATGATTTTCCAAGGCCTCAATGTTTCCCTTCTCTGGGGACCTGGGTCCACAGCCCTACTCCTCTTTCCTGCCTACACTCTCCTGGCTCTCGCTACAGTCCCAGTGGGCAATGTATTAATAAACGGGAGGGAGAAGGTCACCCAGCTCCCAAGCACTGAGCCGTCCTTGACTCAGGCAGGCGCAGATGAAATGTACCGAGGAAGGGAGAGCCGCCTCACCAGGCACTGAGCACGTGTGAGCTATTTCTGATTCCCACCCGGCCAGGCCCAGCGCATCTGCTGTGGGAGCCTTGGCAGCCTGGTGAGCAGCGGGTGGAACCAATGACCAGTCACCCCAGTCATGCATGCACCTGCCTGGGCCACAGCCACACCAAAAACTTGCCCACAGCTCTTCAGTGCACAGGGTGGGTCAGGCAAGACCCTGAGCCTAGCATTTGTGGCTCTGCCTCTTTTCTGTTCTGCACTTTACGTTCAGCCAGGGTCTCTCTCAACTCTGGGCCTTTGCACATGTTCTTCCTTCTTCCAGAAACGGCTACTTTGTTTTCAGGTGTTGGCTTCCTCTACTTTAACCCACAGTTCTCAGCTTGGACCACGCCCTTCTCCAACAGACCATCCCTGGTCATCACCCCAGCATGGGTTCCCCTGATCCTAGGGCTTCATGCTATCACAACAGGTGTCCTGATGTTATCTTCAACATCTGCCATCCCGCTCCTGGGCTGTCAAGGGGCTCCCTTGGAGACCCCAACCTCCACGCACCTGGTATCCAGCAAGAGCCTGGCCTGCAGCAGGCACAACTCCTCATGTGCCAAGTGACTACAAAAGGGAGCAAAGTTCTCCACATGCTGTGAAGGGGCAGAGGAGCGCTAAGGAGCCTAGAGGAGGTGCGAGGCAGTCAGAACAAATGCCCAAGTTTGGCTGTGATTTGGATGTAAAGGGTCAAAGAAATGTGGCCTTATGGGATAGGGAGAGTAGAGGGGGATGCATTTGCTGAGGGCTAGTCAGCTGAGAGCTGTCCCCCACCCTGCCATCTGTCTTATTAGTGTCCCTTCACACAGCCAGGAACCCCTGGAGATCCCAGGCAACCTGGCAAAGGGCTCAGGAGGCTGAGACTCCAGGTATCTGGTGGGGCTGCTCACGGCCCTGCCTCCTCCAGCCCTGCCAAGTACATTTGATGCAGAACCTGTACAGAACAGACCAGTTTTTCTAAATATATCTGCTCCCCAATGCTGGGGGTGGGGCACGAAATGGGCCTGTAGTACTGGGAGAACCAGGGCACCTGCCAAGGGCCTACAGCCACCTTTCCCAGGGCAGAGGGACCCTCCCCCGATACCGAGGGTCAGGGCTGTGCCTAGCTGGGTCCTTCCACGCAGGGTCCCTACTTCCTGACCTCCCACCTAGGTGCTGCTGCCTGGAATGTGGGCCACGAAGAAACCAGGCCAGCGGCGGAGGGAGGTAACACAGGAGCGGGCCTGGAGGTGGGAGCACCGAGGCAGGGCACAGAGAAGGAAGCTACTCCAGCAGGGTCCCACAGAGCCCTGGGGTCTGTAAGGTCCAAATATCCGGGCTCCCAGGCCTCTCAGGACCCTGGTGTTTCCAAGAATTCTCTTCAGCTTCCTGAAGTCCTCCCAAGGATCTTAAGCTGTGGGATAGGGCTTTATGCTGTATGGATTCAGTTAAGAAGCCCACGATTCAGACCCATCCCTACTCCCAAGGCCCTGAGGCAAGTCACAGCTGAGCCTCAGTTTCTCCATCTGTAAAATGAGGATAAGTTCATCTCTGCACCCCAGGGTTTTGCATACAAAGTGCTCGAACCTTGTTCCTGGCTTCCCAGAGAGGCCCAGGCCCTCTCTCTGGATACTGATCTGGACTAGGGGCCAGGATAGGGCACCACAGGGTTCCAGTGGTGGCTGGTCACAAGAGACCAACAATATCAGCTGCCATTTCTTAGGCCCTATTATAGGCCTATATATGCAGGGCCACGTTCACTCCCGAACCATGCCTCTAAGGCAGGCAGTGACAGTGTCATCCCTTGGGGGGACAGGGAGAAACTGAGGCTGAGCGATGTTTCTGTGACCTGCTCAAGGTCACTCAGCTGGTGAGAAGCGATGGCTTCAAACTCATGCCAGTCCTCAAAATCAACTCACTGCCTGGCAAGCATGAGGGCGTGAGTTCGACTCCCGGTACCAAAAAAAAAAAATCAACTCACTTTCTAAGACTGGATAAGCCTCCTGGTAGCTGCCCCAGGGAGGCCCAGCCTATGGCTTCCCAGGGTCCTTGGGACTGAGGTAGACACCACCTTTTCACTCAGTTTTGCTCTTTCAATTATAAACACAATCAGAAGCAAAATCTTGTTCATTAAAACAGCTGGACATAAACACTCATGGCTGCAAACGGTTCATTTTAAACAGGCATAAAGGCCTCCCCAGCTGGGAGCCTCCTGCCCGCGTCTGCTCACACCCCAGGTGGGACAGTGCTGGGTTCCGAGGGTGTCTGAGTTCAAATCTCAGCCTCACCAGCTGCAGCTGGGTGATCTCAGGAATGTTACTCTTCCTCTCTTTGCCTTGTTGCCCCTCCTTCCCAGAGTCACAAAGCATACTGGAGAGACAGCTGGCGCCACACTCTGACCCAGGTCACCTAGAAAGAGCCTAGACCACTCTAACCTGGCCATGAAGGTTCTACACTGGCTTCCTTCAAAGTCCCTCCTGGAGGTACACTCTGTGAGGAGAGAATAAATATTACCGCTTTAAGCTACTGACTCTGGGGGCTGTTTGTTCCACAGGACTAGATAGCTAATGAAGACGGCAAGCCTGCAGGTGGGTAGAAGAGAAACCCAAGAGGCAGGAGCTACTTCCTGAGGGTATAACAGACCTGTGCTCAGGCAGGGAGGCCGTTCCTTCTCCAAGACCTCTGCTCTGTACAGAGGAGCATTGCTGCCAACCTTACCATCCCAAGGTGCTGCTCCTTGTGACTGTGGACAACACAGAAACAGATCTGACTCACTGAGCCTACTATGTACCAACACCAAGCTACAAGCATTTCCACCATCTTTGTGTGTGTGTGTGCACACGTGCATGTGTGTGATGGGGTGAGTACTGGTGGGTTTGCACTGAGCTACATCCTAACCTCTTTTTAATTTTAATTTTTATTTTATTTTATTTATTTATTTATTTTTTTGCGGTACTGGGGATCGAATTCACAACCTTGCACCTGCCAGACAGGCACTTAAGCCACTGAGCCAAACTTCCAGCCCTATTTTTTTCGAGGCAGGGTCGCACTATGTAGTTCAGGCCGGCCTTGCTTATGTTGTAGCCCAAGCCGGCCTCGAACTCACAACGCTCCTCCTACCTCAGCCTCCCAAGTGCTGGGATTAAAGGTGTGTGCCACCACGCCCAGCTCTTTATTTTTATTTTTATTTGAGACAGGATGTCACTATGTTAGCCAGCTCAAGCTTGGTTTGAATTCAGGATTCTCCTGCCTCAGCCTCCTGAGTGCTGGGAATATAGGCATGAGTCACCATTCCTGGCTTTCCTCAATCATTAGACAATGACCATCTTTCTTCCCTGGAATAAGCCCTGGTACCCAGTAAGTGTTTGTATCAGTCAGTATACACTAGACCGCAGGAATAAATCAACCCCCTATGTGCGGAGGCTTCAAGAATAAAAAAAATGTATCCCTTTCCTGGAAACAGATTTTCAAACTGTCCAACTTTGCCCAGGTTGCAAAGAGTCTTGGCCTTGCCAGCTCAGCAGAGGGCAGCCCACCAGCCTCAGGCACCCCACAATGCCAGGGTGGGGAGGAGGGGAGAGGAAAGGAGAGAACAGTGGGTCACACAGGCTGGGGCTGTTGTGTGAGGCACCTGCCTCATGTGCCCCCCAAGAAGGCTGCTCTCTCTACCCTGCTGCCATGCCCTGCCTGGGCACCATTCCTGACTGTGCACCTACTTTGTGCAAAGCCAGCATGGGCACTGCTGACATCGGACTGGCCCCTGCCCTGGAGGAACCCTGGCTGGCAGGAGACCCTCATAGTCCAGTTTTCTGGGGGATGTGAGAACTCACATAGGAGAGGGCAGGATTCCTAGAAGGGAAGGGCTAAGCCCAGCCTTAAATGCTAAATAGGAGTTAACCACCAAAGACTCTTAGGAAGGTTCTTCTAGGCTGAGGAAATACTAGAGACAGAGGCTGAATGCTGGGTGCAGTGGTGCATGCCTATAGTTCCAGCTACTTGAGAGGCTGATGCAGGAAGACTGCAAGTTCAAGGCCAGCCCAAGCAACTTAGCAAGACCTCATCTCAAAATAAAAAAAATCAAACAACAACAAAAAGGCTGGGGGTGTAGCTTGGAGGTAGAACACTTATCTAGTATGTGTAAGGCCCTTGAGTTCCATCCCTAACACCACACACACACACACACACACACACACACACACGCAAAGGCAGAGGCTGAGAGGTCACAGGGCATGGAGTGTCCTGGTAGACCTGCAGGTTAGGCGTGACGGGAATGGCTGAAGACCTACAGAGATGTACAGAGGCAGCAGACAGAGCACTGACTGCCTCACTGAGGGCTCTGGGCCACAGACAGGTGGAAACGGCCAGTGTGCTTTCTGAATCATCACTCTGCCTGTGTACAGAGGACATGAGAGCAGGAGATCAGGTAGGAGGTTGCAGGCATCTTGACCAGAGGTCTGAGATGTTGGAGAAGGGGATGAAGGAGCAGGAAGAGCCCAGTCTCTGCTCTGCCACTCAACCCCTGCACATACCCAAGGATTTCAGACAGGAGAATGCCTCCCTATTGGCCTCTGTTTGTCAAACCCAGTCCCCTAATGGCTCCTGGCAACCTCAGGACTGGTGGGCAAGGGTGACCCCCATCCACACCATCCCCTCCCAGGCTGCCCACTGCCTTTGCCCTTGATCTGGCCGGCGTCAGTAGAGAGAGGTAGCAGACTGGGTCAGCAGAGCCTGGTCAGGCCTGGCCTTGGCCTTGGCAGATGGGCAGGCAGCCAACGATCCATGCCGGTGCCGGGAAGGCCTGGGAGTGGCTGTCCAGGAGAGCACTGGGAGTCCGCCCTGCTCTGGATCCTTCCATGGCTACCTGGTTTCTTCCAGTGTGACGCACCAGTGCAGGAGAGGCTGAGGGAGGAAAGGGCAAGTCCAGCTCTACTCCAACTTTCTTCAGGACCTCAGGAAAGTTGCTTAGATGACTTAGACTCTGTGATGGCCCAGGGGTTCAGCTAGCTATATGCATGGAAAACTATCCAGGAGTTTCTTGGGGATCTAATCCCCCTCTGGCCAAGTTTCCAGCCCTGCCTAGGCAGGCTGCTTCACCTCTCTGAACCTCAGTTTCCTCAGCATCAGCAGTCTACCCTACAGCCCAGCAGGACCATGTGGCCCAGCTCTGATTCTGCCTCATACAGAACTCCTCCTTGCCCTTTCCAGGTTTAAACCTTCAGGTCCTCAAAGTGTTCCCCACAAGGGCTTTGCACCTGCTGTCACACCCAGCCAAAGCCTTCCCACACTCAAGTCTCAGCTCCGGGTCACCTCCAGGGGCAGCCCTCCCTGACCCCGAAGACCAGCTGAGGTCTTGCAGTTCTTCATGGTAGCAGCGCCTGTCACTGCTAGGAGTTCACAGTCAACTGGGAGGTTATATAACGGCCGCAGACCTCCCCAGAGGATCATGGGCTCCACAGGGCGGGCATGGGAACACGTTCACCGTGTGTGCTCAGCATCTGCTCTGGGCACAGTGCAGGCACTTGACATGTGTTTGCTGACTGAATACTTAGAAGAAGAAAGGGAGATGGGGAAGGTATGCCCTGAGGGGTGACCATGTCTGCATTATCCATGTGTTAACGCTTCAAGGATCTGATAATACACAAAATGCTGGGCCTTAGTGGGAACAATGTTACACACACACACACACACACACACACACACCCAAGATACCCACACACATCATACACACACAACATACACACACCACACACATCCCCATCTGCCCGCATGCTCCCCCTAACATATACTACACACACGTGCGCGCACACACATGGGGTGAGGAGAAGCCAGGGGTGGCCCCACCTCCTAGCCCACATCTGTACTCTCCCAGAGGTGGTCAAACCCACATGCTGGCAGGGGTGGCCAGCTCTGCGGCTTACCCCAGACCCCCTAACTGCCCAGAGCCATCCTGCTTCTGCACATCCATGCTGTCCCTGGAAGGCCTCACACCCAGTCCTCCAGGAATTCTTCACACCCAAGTGGTGGCAGGTCCCTGGAGAAGGCGAGAGATGCTGACACTTCCTTGTCTGTTGCCACACCTCTGCTTCGAGGACAAGAGCTGCAGGTCGGCAGGGAGAAACCAGAAAATCCCAGCAGTGCCACGTGGGGCCCAGATATGGGCGGGGCAGCCACACATACTCTCGATTCCTGATACATAGATGGGGAAAACTGAGACCTAAAGAGGACACCAGCAGGCCACAGTCATCCAGATGGCCTCCTGCCCAGGGCTTGCCTCTCACCTGATGCCCAAAGCACACACACCTGGGTTCAAATCCCAGCTCCACCACCCACCCACCAGCTATGCAGCCTTAGTTTCCTCAAATGTAAAACAGGGCTGATCACAGTACTTCACTCCCTCAACTGTGGGCTACACACACAGAAAACAGAGGTAGTAGAGAGCCCCGAAGCCATCTCCAGCTACAGGCCTGGCCCCCAAGCAGCAACCACCCCTGCTTGTCACTATGAAACTGCCTGGCCAGCTGCAGAATCCCAGAGCCCAGCCCCTCAGAACACAAGGCTCACACAGGCAGACAGCCAGGCCTGGGGCCCCAGCTCCCACCCCGAGTGGATGCGGCAGACGCAGGGCTTGGTGGCAGCCAGGGGAGAGGCAGGTGGTAAGGAGACCTTTCCCTGTCTTCAGCAAACCGAGATCCCCATTTCCAAGCTGTGCTCTAGTCCTCAGTCCACTGCTGGTGGAAGGAAAGGCACCGCCCCTCCCCCTAGCAGGGGTTGCTGGGGGGACAGAGGTGAATGGGGAAGCCAGGCAGCAGTCGAGAGTGAGAACAGTGGGGGCTCTCCGGCTCTCTCACACTCCTAGAGGGAAGCCCAGATCGGCCCACAACTGGAGACCCAGAGGACTGAGCTAGCAGAGCCTCAGAGACAGCCCCAGCCCTATTCACCCTCCCCCACCAAAGAGCTGGAGACCATGAAGCCAGAGAGGTGTAGGCACTCAGTCAAAGGAGGCACAGCAGCAAACCAGTTCAATATTCTTAGTATAATTCCTCAAATGCCAGCACCCATCTCCTGACAACGACAAAGTAAAAGCCCCTGGGACCCACCTCTCTCTGACACCAAGGGCTTATTTATCATTGTAGACAAAGACCTGAACCCTAGCCCCAGCCCCTGAGGTGCAGATTCCCTGTCTGGGGCCCATTGCAGAGCTGGGTACACAGCAGATGCTCAGTTAGTGCCTCCGTAGGCTCCACATCTAGGCCAGGACGCCCGCCCCACGTGTACACCACCAAGCACAGAGCCACCCCCGTCATGCACTTCCTCAGGATGCCCCCTTGCACAACCCCGATGGCTCTAACCACTGTGAAGCAGACACCCGGAGACAGGGCGCCTGCAAAGGCCTCTCACACTGCAAGCAATGCGAATGCAGGGCTGCCTTCTTCTCAGCACCACCTGCACCCCTGTGACTGACCCTGGGAGTCCCTGAACGGTTCCAGGAAATAGATATTTTGTCTTCTCTCCCTAGTGGGCCACCAGGCTTGGTCATTTCTTATCACTCGTGTCACCTCCCCATTGCACCCCCAGGAAGCCTGAGAGATGGGCCCACACACCAGAGCTGCGTGCTGCTGAGGCGCAGAGTGCTTACCAACACCCATGCCTCCTAACTATGCCCCTCATATTCGAATGGGGCTGCAGGCACAGGTGGCTCAATTTGAGGTTGCTTACTCAGACCTGGCTGAGCTCTGCCTCCAGTGTGTACACCTCAGCTCCCCAAAGCCAGGAACTGGATCTGCTGCATCCGATCCCAGCCTAATGACCACTGTCCACCCCCTCCCCCTGCACTTGCAGGTCAACGAATGGGATTTTCAGAACCCTCAGAACACAGGGCTAAGACCAGACTCCAAACTCTCACTGACTTGGATCCCAGTCCTGGTGCCACTACTTTATTAGCTGTGTGGCCTTAAACAGCGTGCTAAAGCTCTCTGTGCCCCATCTATAAAAATGAGGCCAACAATAGGGCACCATGGGCATTGAAACCAAACCCAGATGTCAGTTATGTGGATTCTGTCCTCAGTAATAGAGGGCTCAGCACCATACATGGCCCTGGAGATGGTCAATAATGCTTTGTTGAATGGATGGATTTTTAAAAAGTGTTAGCCAATGATACAGTTATTATTATTATTAATCATCAACATCAGCAGGGATCCCCAAGCCTGGTTTTGCAACCAGCCCTGGTGAAGGGTGTAGCAAAATTCTCCAAACAAAATGTGCTTCCATTCATTTTGGGTTTTTGAAAAGGCCACGTCAGACAGCTCAGCTTAGCGGGGAGGAGGCGGCGTTGCGAAACTCAGCACAGAAGGATCCTGGGCCCCATTCCTTGGCTCAGGAAGTCAAGTTCCATCAGCAAGGGAGCTGGCCTGACATGATGGCCACCCCCAGGACCAGAGATTGGGGCTCCTGGACCGTAGGTCCACCCCCAACCTTGGAATAACCCTAGCCAGTCACCCAACCTCTCTGAGCTTCAGTTTCCTCATCTGTCAAATGGAAATAATGTCTCTTTTCATTCCTGTCCCAGGAACCAGCTACAGAGGGTAAGGATTAAATGGGTTCTGCAAACTGTAGAGTGCTGAACACACTCCAAAGGCTTCAGGCCTGGCCTGGGGTAATTTGTAAGAGACTACAGAACAGGAGTAGAAACAAAACAGGCAGCCCCTCCCCTGCAGGTCACAAGAGATGAAAGCTAATGTTGGGAATCTCAAAGGGCCCACAACAGTCTGATGAAGTGAGATGTGGGCCTGTCACTGGTCCCACACACCAGTGATAGCTGTCCTCAAAAGGTGCCCATTAAGAGTGTGCATACTGGGTGTTTCCTGACCCTGAGTCAGACCCTTCAACCCTTAAAGGATAGGGTCACCTGTTAGAAGGAACTGCTGAGCCTCACCAGGGCCCTGTGGGCCCCAGCCCTGGGCAGTACACCTGCTACCTACCAAAGTCACCAGAACAAACCTAGCCCCATCCCATCCTATGACAGCCCCAAGAATGCCCAATGAAGCACGACCTGAAGCCTCAGTTTTTGGGCTGTCAGGCTTGTAGACTCTAGGTAGGGAAAAGTGGAAGGTATCTCTGAGATCACCAGATCCAAGGCTGGGAGTCCAAAGCTAGGACACGCCTCATCCAAGAATGCAGAGCAAGTCAGCAACAGTTCTGGCACCAAGTTTGTCCACCTTCATGACCAGCACCCTGTGGTAACCCTCAGGAAGGCTACCTTTTCCTACAGGGACACACAGCTCCCACAGTCTCAGGGCCACACAGCTATCTTCCTGTCTTTATGCATGTGGTTCCCTCAACCAGCAGACCCTTCTCCCCACTCCCCCTCCACCCACATCCCCAGGCCTCCAAACCCAAACCAAGTGCATGACCTCCAGAATGCCCTTCTAGCACATGGACGGCACCACTCCCCATCGGTAGGAAAGGCCTGGCAGAATGGCTACAGTTCACAGAACAGATCCTCACCAGTTTGATTCTGTGTCCCCCAACCTGGCACAGAGCTGGCACTGAGTGGACCAGGAAACACTATTGGCCCAAAGAAGAAATGGAAGACCGGGAACTAGGAGAACAAACACAGTGGCCTAGTGAATAAAAGATGAATGGGTGATGATGCGAGCAATTGACCTGGTGTGAAAGCAACCACTTGACCAGAAAGCCACAGACATGCCCCAAGGATGCACAGCCTGCCAAATATGGCCCCTCACTCTCTTGTAGTGCCTCTGGGGTCCCACGGTTCCACTGGCATTTTAGAGGCCACTGGCCTATAGCTTCCACAGATCCTGGCCAAGTGCCTCTGGGTTTGCAGGAACCCACAGGGACAGTCATGTGGGTGACTGGGCCTGGCCAAGTACAGGGGATGCCCATTGCCCAACCCTCCACTCAGAATGGCTCACCTCATGCTGGCTAACAAAACAAACAGACCCAGTGCCCATGCAAGCTAAGACCCATCCTCGGTGCCAGGGGAACAGAATGAAGATGGAACCCTGCCCTTCCTATGTCAACTGCTCCAAGGCACAGCTAAGAAGGAAACATGTTTCTGGGGGTAGTAAAAACAGAGGCCTCAGGGATGTGGAGACAGTGACAGGGACACCTAGGCCTGCGCATCAAGGAAGGCTTCTGGAAGAGAGGCTGAAGTTGAACCAGTATGAACTGGAAGCAGGCCTGGGAGACCAGAGCCAAAGAGGGGAGGAGGTGAGTGGCAAGATGTAGCTAGATACTGTACATAGTTCTGGGGGAGGAGGCTGAGAGCTGTGGGCATTTATTGAGCACCAACTACATGCTTTCTAAAAAATAATATCTGAATTTAAGATTTTATTAGTTTATACTTTAGAATGTTTATATGGAAGCGTTTAAAAGCATGGGAGCCAGAGAATGCCATTTGTAATGCTTTTTTGAAAGAAAGAAAGAAAGAAAGAAAGAAAGAAAGAGAATCTCCATCAATCACAGATGCATGGTAGTACAGAGACTACTGCTCTGTCACATGAAGTGCTTCAGACACCATTTCTCCATACGTTAAAAGTGCTGGCATTTACGAAGCCAGCAGACCATAAGCTGCACAAAAACCTAACAAGATGCCAGTGGGTGCCCTGATACGCAAGATATGTCACAGAGTCCTCTAAAAGCTCTAAAATACATAGCTTAGTTCCCAAGTGCTGTGCACACTGCCTTCAAAAACACCAACTCAGCTGCCAGGCAGCCTCATACCCTGGGCACAGCCCTCAAACCTGCAGTCCATCTCAAGGCTGGCACTAGCTGAATGCTTCCCCTGATACCATGTATCTCAGTTGTCAGGCCCTGTCTACCACACACTTTCTTTTCAGGCCAGGCCCTGCCCACTATCCCCAGCACCCAGTACAGTACAGTCTGGCTGCTGATGGATGAATGAGGGAGGGCACCAGGGACCCACACAGGCACACTCCCAGAAGTGGAGCAGCCATTTCCCAGCTCCAAGGGGACTCGGGAGCCTGAGCCCACTCCTGCCACAGCACAGGCAAACGCACACACACCTGCCCCACATGCACAGCTGTTAGGAACACACTCGAGTCTGCTGCTGAGTAGTCACTGAAGGCCAGTTTTGGGGCCTGGTGGTGGCTCCCAATAGTGCAGTCACCAATAAGCCAAGGTACCAGCTCTGTGGCTCCACCCAGTCCTGTTGCCTACCAGAGTCTGGCTCAGGCCCCTCAGGCCATCAAGGGTCCAGGCAGCCTGCAGTTTTTCTGGTAGAGAAGGGAAAGCAGAGGTGGTCACCAAAGGAGGGAGAGAATTCTACTGGGCTCCTCCAGTAGGGATTCTGAGATGGTCTTGTACAACCACGGGCCACCACATTCAGCCTGGCAGGAAACACAGCATCCTCCTACAAGTGAAGGCACAGAGGCAGAGGGAGCCAGGAACCTCCCCCTGATCCCAGAGGCCAAGCCAGGGGGAAACGCAGGGCAGTCCACTCTCCCATGGGGTTGGGGCCTGCAGCCCCTCCCCCTCTGTCATTGCTACTTCCAGGCAGGTGGGGATGCTGGGAACCCTCCCCTCATCAGCCCTGTCCTTTAACACTGGGACTTCCCATTCTCAGATCACCCCCACTCACAACTGGCCTTCACCAACCCACAGCCCCTCCCGGTTTCATTTCCCCCCACAATATCAACAGTCTGTGACAGCCTCTCTCCGCAACACAGGCAGCGTGGAGGAACAGGAGAAGAGAGAGGGACAGAGGGACAGAGGCTTGGAGGGGGCTCGGAGGCGGAGGCAGCAGGTTCGGCCCAAAGAAGCCAGGGGCCATCATATGTTCAGGTAGCAAATGTTCCCTCTAGCAGGCCCGGAACATCTGGACCCAGCTGGCCTCCGCAGCCACCTGGTCGATCCCCTCCCGCTTGGAACGCGAACCCCTTTTACAGTGGGGCGCCGCACGTGGGGGCCTCCAGTGGCCATGTGAGCTCCCCCCCCTCCAAGTCTAGGTGCCCGGGTCAGCCCGGCCCCTCCCGGGCACGCAAACAAGGAGAGGGCGCTATGCAGCGAAGGGGGTCCCCCGCCCCACACGCCAGGTCCAAGGAAAGAGCTCGGGAAGAGGGGGGCTCCCGGACGACCGACCGAGGCGGGCTCCGAGGCAGCCGGGCTGAAGGAAGAGCCCGGCCGCTGGCAGAACCTCGCTCTCCCCAGCTCCGGGGGAGGGGTCTGCCTTATCCCCACGCCGCCCTGCGAATGGACGGCAAGCCTGAGGAGGGGGCTTCTCAGCTTTGACAGCCCCGTGACACGGGGAAGTCCGCGGGAAAAAGAGCCGGAACGGGGGTCCGGCCCTGGACAGGGGATTCCAGGCCCCAGCACCGCCGTCCCCCCGGCTTGAGGGTCAGGGAGCCCTGGATGGGACGATCCCACCCAGAGCTCCGGGCTTCCCAGCGTACAGCTGCCCCCTCGGACCGAGGCTCAGCACAGGCAACCGGCAGGGGGAGGGGGCTTTTCCTGCGCCAGCGCCGCCCCCGGCTCGCGGAGGTCTGTCCGGGAGGAGACCCGGATTCTGGGGTTTTGCCGAGGGACGGGGCGAGCCGGTCCCAGAAAGGGGGTCGGGGCCATCGCGCGCCACCCCCGCGCCCTCACCTGCGCGCGGCCCCTCGGCCGCCTCCGGCCAGCTCGGCCCTGCGCTGCGCCGCCGTCGCCGCCCGGGTCCGCTTGCAGGTCCGCCCGCCTAGGCCCCGGTCCCGGCCCCGGTCCGCGGGTGCCCCATGCCTCTCCTCCGGCCGGCGCGGCGCCCCAGATGCGGCTGCGGGAGGAGGAGCCGTGCGGCCCCGGCTCCCCGAGAGCGGCGGGGAGGGGGCGGGGGGCGGGGAGATGCGCGCGGGGGAGGGGGCCACGCGGCTGCGCCCAAAACCAGGCGCGGATCCGGCCACGGGCCCGGGGCTGCTGGGGGAGAGCTGGGGCCGCGCAGTTCCCGGCACCCCACCCCCACCATGCTCCCACATCGCGGGGGGGAGGGGGAGGGTCTCCGCAGCTGTCAACGCTCAGTCCTGAGCCAGAAGAGCGCTTGGAAATCGGTGGCTGGTGGTCCAGAGAGGGTAGGCTACTAGAACAAGGTCACACAGTGCGGTCCGCGGTAGGGCGGGAACTAGAACCACCTGCCATGGAGCGGACAGGCAGGAAGCTGCGTTACTATTTCTGCACTCCGCACTGTGGAGGAGGGAAACTAAGACTCAGGGAGGAAGAGGCTGGTCCGGGTCACACCGCGGGAGTTAGGAGCCCCCCTCCTTCTTGGGGCTTCTGCTTCTGAGAATGGGTGCCCCGCCTGGTGACCCCCTTCCTGCGGAGCCCTCTTCCAGGTGCTTTTGGCGTTAGGCAGCACAGGAGTTAAAAACAGTCTCTAGAGTCAGACAGAGCCGGGCTGGATACCTGTCCTGTCTCTCCTGGTGCGCTGATCACAGGTTCCTCTCTGAGCCCGCTATCCACACCTGTAAAATGAGGACGACATGCAGCTCTGTCTGTCCCCAGCGTGAGTTGAAAAACCAAAGAGATAATGGACGGCAGTAAGAAAGCTCTTTGCTGTGCCTGGCACTCAGTAGGTGTCAGATGCATGTGCCTACTTCCCCCGGCTCCCACATGGCATACAGAAGAGTCAGAACAGCATTAACAGCTGGCAGTCAAGGCTCCTCACAGCCCAATTTCCATTTCATCCACTGCCTGCCCACCTCCTCATCACAGAAACCACTGTTCCAGTGCCTAGCCTCTGCCTTTCCTGTGCCTGCAGTGCCCTCCCACTATCTCTACCTGACAAACTCCTACTCACCCATCAAGACCCAGAGCAATCAGTTTCACGTCCCAGCTTCTCACACTCTCTACTGGCTCACCCATGCTCCCTTCTCAAAAACGTATACCCCTCTCCCCAGAGTCTGCACCGGGTGTCTGTCTCCTGGGCTCCAACAACTCTAAAAAGAAACAACAAGAGGATCACTGCTGCCCAAAAGGGCTTCCTGACAGAGGTGGGGTTGTAGCAAAGTCTGGAAGGAGACATAAACTTGGAGCCCAAGGGGAGAAAGGCAGAGAGAGGGCTATGGGTTGGAGCAAGGGGTGGGCAGGGAGGAGCAGGTGGGGAAGTCTTTCTCCACTGGGCTGGGAGCCCTGTGCTGTGTGTCCTGGTGAAGACGAGCAGGCCTTCCCTTCAGAACAGGGAGCCCGGAGCCACATACTTGGATGTTCACAGCAGGGCCATTTGTAACGGTGAAAAGCTGGACATGGCCTAAATGTCATCATCTGCAGTCCGGATAAACTGTGAATTCAGACAATGGAGAACTGTCACCACTTCATGATCTTCAGAACGGGCCAGTGCCAGCCATATACACCCATGGGGACAAATCTCAAAATCACGGTTAATTTAGTTGGTGAAAATTCAGTCATATGATTGTGATTTTTGTACTCTTTGTTTGAATTGTATGCTTCAATACAATTCTTAAAAATAAAAAATAGATATTGTTGGGTGAAAAAAGCAACTTGCACACAGAAAACAGTTTGGTGGCGAGTATATAAAGTTTGAAAAACAGGCAACACAACACTCATATGATGTAGGGATACATATGTATGTAATGCAAGTGCAAGAATACTCATGGGAGTGATAAATAGCAAACTCAGGAGAATAGTGATCCTGACGGGGAGGGGAAGGAATGTAATGGGGCAAATTGTTTATTTCTTAAACTGGGTTGCAGTGGATACTTGGCTGTTTGCTATGCCATTCTGTATGATTTTTTTTTTAAAGGCAGAGGGAGGCATCACTGGTTCTTAAGCAGATTGTGCCATGGTTAAGAAGACTTTGTGATGGTCTAAGGGAGAGATGTGAAAATGCGGATTCCTGTCCAGCCAGTTGAAAGCACAGCCCAAGACTCTGCATTCTTTTCTAAGGAGTTTCTGGGCATGCCAGGGTTGCTGTTCCCTGGACCCCATTTTGCAGAGCACTAGGAGAAATGCACGAGGATGTCTACAGCAGCACTCCTTGTGACAGAATACCTGAAAACAATCTGCTTTTCAATTAATGGGAAAATAAATAAGCAAATAAATAGTGGTATGGTCACACACAGCCTTCAGGATGGTTGAATAACACAGATAAATTCTCATCAGCATTGAATTACACAAAAGACTGTAAACAACATGGTACTTTGTAACATAAAATCAATAACACGTGTGAAAACAAACATTGTGTGGGTATTCATACATGGAATAAAACCAAAAATAAAGAAACCAGGGTAGAATAAAATCAAAACCCAGAATCTTAATGACCCTTAGGTAGAGCTTTCAGGGGTGGAGTAGGGACGATGTGGAGGAGGTGTCAGATACTAGTTTTGCTTTAGTTGGTGGGTGGGCAAGGGACTCATATGTGCATATATTATTCTATGGCATGTTTTTATGTCTGTTTGTTTGCTTTTATTTATTAGTATCAGGAATCGAACTCAGGACCTCGTGCTTGCCAAGTAGGTGCTTGTGCTGCTGAGCTGTATCTCCTGCCTTGTGGCATGTTTTTGACTATGTTGCATCGTGCACATTGAGCCACACCTGAGCCGATGCTGAGAGCACAGCATGAGCCAAGAACTCAGTGTAGCTCCATTGGGTGTATCTGATTTCAATAATTTGAAAACAGAAAGGTGAGGAGGGGGGATCATGGAGACAGAGACTCAAAGGGAGATAGGTAGAAAGTGGAACACAGTGTGGTTTATTTGGGAAAGGGTCAGTGAATACCAACACTGCCTTGTAATCAGCATGATCAGGGCTCTGAATGGAGTAGGTACAAGAATTGTGGAACTCAGGCACGTTTGCCTGACCCAGCCCAGAAGTCAGGAGGCAGCCAGGGTAGTAAGGAAGAAACCATGGCACACTGGGCCTCCAGTGATCTCTCTCACTCCTGCCATCAAACCTGCTGGCTTAGACCATGCAAGTGCCAGAGCAGTGGGCTTCAGGAATTACCTTGGCGGAGGATGGAATGACTGACTCAAGCCAAAAAATTTCCAAGTGGAGGTAACATCCAGTCCTTGGTAATGACCAACTCTAGTAATGACCAAATCTTGGTAGTGACTATAGTAGGTAATGAGATTTGGTTTATACCAAACCAGATAATGTCTGGTCAAGATGAATCTGGGTAATGCCCAGCCCCAGAACCATTCTCCAGGTTGGTCACACATCTGGATAGGCTGGGCCAGCTCCTCGGGGACAAGAAGGGTAGTAGCTGCATAGGGTGCTGGCCCATGCAGAGAACTTCCTCCTCAGGCTCCTTCCTATTCCATTGTCCCCTTTTCCAATTCATCCTCACAGCAGTCCCAGAGAGATTTTTCCATGTACAGATCTGACTGTGTCCCTCCCTTGCTCAGAACCCTAGAACCTGGAGATAAAATTCAAACTCCTTGGCTTAATATTCAAAGCCCTTCACCATTCAGCTTTTGTACCTGCTCCTGACTCAATTTTGGTCAAATCTCATGATTCAGGCACAGACCCTGCAGTTTCTCCCAAAAACAAGCTATTTCATGCCTCAGCCTCTACCTGGAGTGCCTCTTCCCCTGCTGCATACTCACCTTTCAAAGTTAAACTCCAGAGTCACCTACTTAAAGGAAATCTTTGCTGACTTATGTGTCCTGCCCCTATTCCCAGCTTTTCATCCTCAAGATATTTTATGATAACAAAGACATATCATGTCTCAGTGTATAGCAGACACTTCAAGTGCCAGTCTTGGACTCCAGCTGCAGCCATCTGGATTGCTTCCAAACACTGGCTCCCCACACATGCCCACCAGATCACTCCACTTTTTGCTTGATGGTGTTTTCTGGAGTTGCACAAACTAGCCCAGCCTAAGCACAGGGCGGCTTGGAGATGTAGGGAGTTACTGCCTCCAGGATAACCTTTGATCCTTTGCAGGGAAGGAAGTCCTAACCTTCAGGGAGACAGTTCTGGGGGTCTTCTCCACTGTTCCTCAGAAGACCAGCAGGATGGAGTCCAGTGGCTCACAGCAGTTACCTACTTGCTAATGCACATTTAATAACCTTCTGTCTCTCCCACATCACTCTCTGTACCTTTTCCTCCTGCTTCCTAGGACCCCCCCCCAATACTACCTGTGCTCAGGTTCCTGTCTTGGGTCTGCTTTTGGGAGATTCGAATTCAGATACATCTACTTGCTTCTGTCTCTCTCACAAGGCTAAAAGTAGCTCCTTGAGGTTTGGGGCCACCTCAAATTCTTCTCAAACTGTGGTATTCGACAGGCTCGTTTCTCACTGTGACTGTGTCACTTTTATCTGTGTGACCTCACACCCATAGGTTCAACCAAAGCAAGAAGAAGATACCCAAATGGCTAGTGAGATTTATCCTGGAGCAAGATGCTACACTGAGATTTGATTTGAGATCTGCCCTCTTCCTTCTTTCCTACAATTTCCAGATATGCATGTATTTCTCCGCCTTGTTTTGCTTTGTTTTCCCAGTGTGGAAAGAGTGTGGACTCTGGAGTGAAGAGTCCTGAATTTTAATTTGGCTCTGCCACAACTTTTATCTAACCTCACTGGGCCTCAATTTCCACAAACAGAAAATGGACATGAACACAAACGCCTAGTTGGCAGGGTGGCACTGACTTCCACAGTGCAAGCACAATGTAAACCATGAAGTAAGTGGTGAGGCTTGAGTTAACGTTATCCCTGGGGTTGGCACTAGGCCTGGCATGGAGGAGGTGCCTGAGAAATGTTTGGAGAACAAACTGAAGCTAGAAGTGGAAATCCCACAGTGTTCCTCATCTCATTCATTCACTCATTCATTCAGTGTGTACAGACACTCATGGAGGCTTAGGTGGACACTGGGGACCCAGAAGTGCAAGAAGGAATATCTCTGGCCTCCACAGATCCCTCATCTTTGGAGGAGATGCAAAGGAAGCCAGCACTCCGAGGGGTTCCTTCTGAGCATCCACAGAGCATGAGAAATACCTGAGCTGCATAGGACATGGCTTGATAAGCAAGAGGATGACAGGACATTCTGGTGTCATGTTGTGCACAGAGACCTAGAGGCCCCATCAGCACACAGAAGCCACTACTGGCAGCCCATGGAGGTGAATCCTTGAGTTCAAAGGTGAAGCCAAGCTGGGCGTGGTGGTGCACACCTGTAATCCCAGCACTCGGGAGGCTGAGGCAGGAGGATCACCATGAGTTCAAGGCCAGCCTGGGCTACATAGTAAGCTCAAGTCCACCCTGAACTACATAGCAAGATGCTGTCTCAAAAAACAAAAAACAAACAAACAAAAAACACAAAGATGAAGCCAAGAAGGACAATAGGTGGTGGATCATGATGACCTCAAGGTCCTCTTCAGGAGTAGGAACTTCTACTGAAGGTGTTAGAGATCAATAAAAAACAAGGATGAGACTGGGCACAAAATTTCCTTTTTTTGTGCATTTGGGCAGCTACTTTTGCCTCTCAGTACTGGCTTCCTCATCTGTACCATGTGGGCAAAAATCTCACAAGGATGCTCCAGGGAGGACATGAAATGAGGTGTGCTCATTGCTTGGCAGTGATAAGGGAGGTGCTTGGTGGAGATGAGCTGAATGAACAAGAGTGGATAAATGAATGAATGACTGTGCCCAGACGAGGAGCACCCCGGCCTTTACTCTCACTGTTGTGCACCTAGGTCTCACAACCCCCAGTGCTGCCTGTTCCCTGCCCCTCTCCTGGCGGCAGAGCCTTCCCCTCACCCACAGGCCACCAGGCTACAGGCCCTGGACTTTTTCAGGGTGACCTGGCAAGGCAAACACAACCACAGCCAGCACTCTGTCACTCCTCTGTGATGCAAGAACTGTTTATTCTCTGCCTCTCAATATGGATTTGCCTCCAGGCCCTGGGATGGGGGAGCACCTGGGTCCCTTGTCTCCTTGAAGGGCCAGAGTAGCCTGCTTCTGCCTCCCAGATGCCCAAGCCACCATCTGCTCCCACCCGAGCCCTCGGCTCTTTTCTTAAAATAATTCCTCTTGTTTCCTTGGAGACATCTCTCACATGGAAGGAAGGAAAGGAGGGAGGGAGGGAAAGAAGCAGGAGGGCAGGTTGGGGCCTGTTTCCTGAGCACCTACTGTGTGTGAGGTCTGACCTCTACCATGCACCTGAAGCAGGGGATCATCCCTCTTTTGTAAACGTGGAACCAGGGCTTGCAGATCTAATGTCCTTTGTCCCCATCTCACAGCAAATGCGAGCAGGCTTGGGATTTGAATCTGGACCAGTCCCATTCAGAGGCGACTGGATAAAATGCTGCACAGGGTGTGTTTGGGACTATGAGGGAGAGCCCTGCCCTTATCCCAGATTCGAATGTCCTGACCAGGCCACTGCCCATCCTCCTCAATGCCCCTCCCTTACTTGACTGAGTTCAGAATATGTTTATGGGGACCCGTGGTATGTCAGGCTGGGGGCCAGAATGGGGTTGGAGAATGACTCAGTTTCAAATAAGACAAGGTCTTCTCCATTGAAACACACTTGGAATGGGGTGGGAAGGGAGTGGAGAAAAATCATGACCACTGGCCCATTTGTTTCCTGTGCTTAGCAGCAGAGGCTTGGTGCTGGGGTTGGGGGGTGCATTTCTGCTGTTCCTCCCAATACCCCTGTCAGTAACATCAATGGCCCCATTTTTCAGGGAGGAAATCTTGGCTCAAAGAATTCAGGTATTGAAGGACACACATGGAGAAAGTGGCAGGACTAGGAGAAAGTCCCAAATGATACTAAAATGGACAGAAGAGGACCTTCCAAAGACCTATGCAACCTGCTGCTGTGAGTGGGGAATAGGGAGAAAGAGAAATGAAAGAATGTAAAAACATGAGTCTCAGCCCCTTCTGGCCTCACCCTCTCAAGCCAGACCTGGAACTGACATGACACGGGTAGCACCACCATCCCAAGCAGAGGACAACCAAATCCTGCCTGCCTGAGCACTAGTGGAAGCACTCACAGCACTGCATAGAGAACATCTGAGCAAGTCTGCACCACTCACCTTCTGGTGATCCTGCCCAAACAGCACATCTGGCTGACCCTGCTAGTGGTTCACACCAGGGGGCTAGAGGCAGCGCCCACATTTCGTGGCTCAGCCTAGGAGAGGAGAGGCTTTCATGAAGGCCTGGGTAAGAGAAATATCACACCAGGCTCACATCTAGATTATGCCCTGCCTCATTCTCCCAAGCTGCAGTGCCATGGCCTACCCATGCTCTACAGTGCAGGTTTTACTACAAGACCTGTGATAACTGTGGTGGCAGGGAAAGTAGGAGGGGAAGCCCAGGAGAAAGGCTTGGCACTAGCAGAAGGAAGAGGAAGAGGTACCTGGGAGAAGCAAAGAGCCTCGAGTGTGGGACAGAATGAGCAGCAGAGACAAGACCAAGAGCAAAGGTTCAGTGTGCAGCCTTCATTTGAAAGCCAAAAGGGAGCCCACGGTGGGGTTCAGAGCACAGGGAGGGCGGGTCAGACAAAGTTTCATGCAGATCTCTCTGGTGCCCAGTGTGGAAGAGGGCTGTCAAGAGGGTAAGACAGGATGCAGGGAGGCTAGCAAGGAGGCAGCTGTGACTATCCAGGGGAAAGCTGCTGGAGCCCGGGCTGCACTGAGGTGTGCGAGTGGGAGGAAGGGAAACAGGGAGAGATGCCAAGGAGGCAGAATCAGCAGTCGCTGCTGCTGGACCCTCATGTGGAGGTGAGGAAAGAGGAGGAGACCAAAGCGAGGCTGTGGTTTTGGTGGAGTAGTTGGAAGTTTTGCCCTCAGGATTGGAGGTCTAGGCAAAGGAAGGAGGAGGAAGACCACCTGGGGACTTCACACAGTGCTGTGGCTCCTGTGGGCTCCATGTCTTTTTTTTTTTTTTTTTTGCGGCACTGGGGATTGAACTCACAACCTCGCGCCTGCCAGGGCAGGCACTTAAGGCACTGAGCCAAACTCCCGGCTGGGCTCCATGTCTTACAGACTACAAAGAACCCTGAGTCCATAGTCTCCCTGGAACCTCCTGACAACCCGCTCTGTGAGGGTTGAGAAACAGATACCATTTTTCTTTCTCAGAGGGAAAATCCAAGAGTTCAAGTGTGATAGAGACTGACTCAGGAGTTCATTTGAGTGAGTGGTATGGGGCCAGGTATTCTGCTTTGAAGACTAAGGCTTGTCTCCTGTACCCAAGGAGCCTCCTCGGCACTCAGAGGCTTGTAAGATGTCCAGGAGCCACATGTAGTGGTGCACATCTGTAATTCCGGCACTCTAGGAAACTGAGGCAGGAGGATCACAAGCTTGAGTCTAGTTTGGGCAATTTAGCAACTTAGTGAGAACCTATTTAAAAATTAAAAAATAAAAAGGGCTGAGGATGTAGCCCAGGGCAAAAGCCCTGGTTTCAATTCCCAGTGACACACACACACTCACACACACCCTCACACACACACACACACATATGCACACACACATACTGATGTTTAGGAAAATGACAGGGAAGAGAATGGCCTTAGAGAAAGAATTATCAATGACATAGAGTGAACAAGGTCATTGAAAGATAGGGCCTTGGGCCATATGTGACGGTACATACCCACAATACCAGCTGCTTGGGAAACAGGCAGGAGGACCATAAGTTCGAAGCCAACCTGGACAATTCAGTGAAACCATGACACAAAATAAAATATTTAAAAATGGGCTGGGAATGTCAGTGCAAAGACCTAGGATTTAATCACCAGCAGGGTCATGAGAAAGACAAGAAAAATCACTGGTAGATACGCTTCATGGATTGGGCAAAAGAAAGGACATGAGCAGAAGAGCAGAAATCAAGTTGGCAAAATGCAGAATAGAAACCAGGGAAGACCCCGCTCTCAGGAGATAGTGGCCAACAGTGTTGTGAAAGGCAGATTGTTCTTCCGGTCCCACCCACCCCTGAGCCCTGGGGTGAGACTCTGTGGAGACAATGAGTGTACTTATGAGGGTCAAGTGCCTGGCAGAGCCAGGGGTAATTGCTCTGCCCCAGTTCTGCTACCTTTCCTGGTGACCTTGGACAAATCCCTTTTCCTGTCTACACCCTTGCTTCTGTTTCAATCAAAGGGTTCCAGTTTCTTTTTTATTAGTAAATGTTTTCAATACACATTAATTACATTCATCTTGAGGAATTGATACCCGTACATATTGCATTTTTACTCCCCCTACCCACCTCAGGGGACTCCCATTTCTTTCAAAAAATGTTTTATTCATTCAATTAATTTGAGAAGTATTTACTGAGAACTTACTATGTGCCAGACACTATTTCAAGAATTTCAGCAACTTCAGAGCACTAAACAGATAAAGAGCCTGCCCTTGTGGAGCTTTAATGTAACAAAAGGGACTGACTGATAAACAACAAACATAGGAAATAAGTGAATGACAGTTTATTAAGTGGTTATAAGTTCTATTTAAAAAAATAGATCAGGGTAAGAGGAATTGAAAGTTCTAGAGTTGGTGCAGATTATTAATTTTAAATAGGTTCAGAGGACAGGCTGAGTTAAGGAACATAAAGCAACTAAATGCTTGTATTGTTTGTTTGATTTTGCAGGGCTGGGGCCGGCAGTCTGAGCATGTCTTGGGAGGATGATAGTATGCAATGTAGCAAATATGGGGGATTCTCTTCAGTCTTGTCTTTGAAATTCAATATTGTTTTCACTGTTTTGCTTCGTTTCAATCGTTTTGCTTTATTCAATATTCTCTTTTTGATTGGTTTTATTCTGTTTTGCTTTTGGTTTGATTTTGCTATACCTGATGGAATGGACAACTATTGTCAAGATAACAAGATATACTATGGTAGCTACTGTTGTTTTCCTAGTATCCTGCTTTGAAGTTCTGTACCAATTTTGCTGCTTTGTTTTGATTGGCTTTGTTCTGTTTGTTTTGTTGGATTTTACTCTCTTTAAAATAAAAAAATAAGCCGGGCGTGGTGGCACACGCCTTTAATCCCAGCACTCGGGAGGCTGAGGTAGGAGGAGCGTTGTGAGTTTGAGGCTGGCTTGGGCTACAACGTGAGCGCAAGGCCGGTCTGAGCTACACAGTGCGACCCTGCCTCAAAAAACCAGGGCTGGGAGTTTGGCTCAGCAGCTTACGTGCCTGTCAGGCAGGTACGAGGTTGTGAGTTTAATCCCCGGTGCCGCAAAAAATAAATAAATAAATAAATAAATAACCAGGAGTTTGGCTCAATGGCTTAAGTGCCTGTTTGGCAGGCACGAGGTTGTTAGTTTGATCCCTGGTGAAGCAAAAAATAAAATAAAATAAAATAAAATAACAATTTTAAATAGGGCAGTGGGGGGAAGGACACAAGAAGATTGGAAATGATTGAAATAGTATATATATATATATATATACCCCCAAAACATGTATATATCAAGTATTGCAAATATATATTAATACAAAATTTTAAAATGTAAAATATAAATGTAAAGTTAAATAAATAAATAGTGTGGCCAGGTAGAACTCACCGATGTGATAATATTTAAGGAAAAGAATAAAGGGGATGTTCTTGCAGGTGTCTGGAGAAGATGTATTACAGATAGAGGGAACAGCCAATGAAAAGGTCTTTCGCTGAGAAATACTAAAATCTATCTACTTATAAAATGTTAGATGTTTTTAAAATTAGATGGAAATAGATTTTTTTTTGAACATAGGGCTTCACACCGTGTCCCAACCCTTTTATATTATTTTTTTATTTTGAGACAGGGTGTTGCTTAGTTGCCTAGGATGGGTTCACACTTGTGTTCTTCCTGCCTCGGCCTTCCAGAGTGCTAGGATTATAAGGATGCACCACCATTCCTGACTGGAAATAAATAAATCTTAAAGAAAGTAAAGACATTCTCTCCTGCCAAAAACAAAGCAGGAATATAAGACCACACAGATAAGCCGATACTGAAGCTGCAAGATGCCAAGCTCAGGAAACGTGACCCCTGTGAGCCATGTAGGGCAGAGGGCCAAATGAGCCAGAGATCACCCCACATAAATTATGGATTCAGGAGAGCCTCTACCGCTGAGGGCAGGGTGGATTTTTAAAATTTAAATCCTTCCTCACAGAAGCAGGGGTGTCTGTCTCAGCCTTGGCTCAGAATGGGATTAAAGAAAAATATCCCAAGAAGATGTGGCCATTGACTGGCCCGCCTATGTAGTCAAGGCCTGAATTTTAATCACTGATGTGGTGCAAAAAAAATAATTCAAGATGGAAAAAAATCAAGCTGGAACTTTCAATTTAAAATGGACCTGAAAATTAATAGGCAAAAGTTGAGTCTGTGGGGGAAATAAAGGAGAGAGAGATAGAGAAGGTTATAAACCTCAAGAATGAAGAAACAACATACAGGATATTACTATAGATGCAAGACATTTAAAACTTAATAAGAAAACATTATAAACATCTTTATGCCAAAAGTTTAATAATGTAATTGAAATGGACACATTCCTTGAAAAATATTACTTGCCAAAATAAATACAAGGAAAAATAAAAAATTTAAATAGACCTATATCTATTTAAAAATTAAATCTGTAAATTAAAACCTTCCTACAAAGAAAACTCTAAAATCAGAAGGCCTCACTGGTAAATTTCCCTAAACACTTAGAGAATACAAAATACTATTACTGAAAGGGAGAGGAAGGAATGAGAAAAAAGATTAAGATGTGTTACGTACATATACCAAATCATTATGTACAGTAAACATGTATTAATAAAAAAATTAAATCTGAAAAAATATACACACTACAAATTCTTCTAGAGAACAGAAAAGGAGGAAATATTTCCTAACTCAGTCTGTGAATTCAGCCTAATCTCGGTATCAGGTTCTGAGAAAGTCATTACAAGAAAGGTAAATGATAAGACAATATCTCCATGAATTAAAATGCAAATATTCTACAGAAAATGCTAACATATCTAGTGACATACAAAAAGAATAATATATCACAACCAAATGTGATTTATACCAAGAATGTAAAACTGGTTTACCTTTTGAAAATCAATGTTATTTGCCACTTTAACTGAATGGTCTAAAAATGGTAATTTTAAAAGATGTGGAAAATTTATTTGGTAAAATTCCATACCCATTCATGATATAAAAAAATTTTTAGCACAGTAGGAATTGAAAGAGTTTTCCCTAATCTTATAAAGGGCATCTACAAAACCCTGTAGCTAATGTCATTCCTAGCAGTGAAAAATAGAATGCTTTTCTCTTCAGATTACCTGCCCACTAGCACCATCTTTATTCAATATTATATTATAACCAGGCATGATGGTGCACACTGGGGAGGCTGAGGCAGGAGGATCTCAGTGAATTTGAGGTTAGCATAGCATAGGTTACATTGTGAGTTCAAGACCAGTCTGCACTGCGTAGCAAGACCCTGTCTCAAAAAAAATAAATAAATAAAAAATAAAATAAAATAAAAATAAAAAGACCCTGTCTCTTTTAAATTTAAAACAAACAAAAAAGGGCTGGGAAATGTAGCCTTTTGTGATGGCCCTGAGTTCAATCCCCAGTACTGCCAGTATTGTATTAGAGCCCCCAGTCAGTGCAATATGCAAGAAAAATATACAAATTTGTACGGGAGTAATAAAAATGTCATTATTTACAAATAGCATACTGTGCATGTGGAAAATCCAAAAGAGTTTACAAAGTAAGTGTTCAAAAGTGAATTCATCAAGGTCTTTGTATACAAACCAGTATTCAAAGTTTAATTGTGTTTTTATATATGAGCAACAATTAAAAATACAATTTCAACCAGGCATGGTGGTACATGTCTATAATTCCAGCGTTCAGGAGGCTGAAACAGGAGGATTGCTGTGAGTTCAAGGCTAGCCTGGGCCACATAGTGAGTTCAAGGCTGACCTGAACTACACAGAAAGATCTTGTCTTAAAAAAAAGAGTCAAAAATAAAATAAATAAAATTTAAATAATATCATTTATAGTCACACCAAAACCCATAAAATACCCATGAATATGTCTAATGAAAGGTATGCAAAACTTCTATATTGAAAAGTATAAAATATTGCATAGAGAAATAGAGTAAGGCCTGAATAAATGGAGAAATATACCATGTTCATGAATTGGAATATTAACCACTTTAAAGGTATTGTTTCTATCCACACAGATCAATAGATCTCAATTCTAATAAAAACTGTCTCAGGATTTTGATAAATTCATTCTGAAATTTACATGGAAATTCAAAGGATGTTCAATTGCAGAGAATATATTGAAGAAAAAGCATAAAGCTATTGGACCAATAGTATATTTCAATTTATAGTTGGAAGAAATATTTAGAACAAAGGGCTCCTACCTAGGATATAAAAAGAGCTCTCAAAACTCAGCAATGAAAAAGAGATGAGCAAAAGCCATGGCTACACATTTCATCAGAGAAGACATACAGATAGTACATAAGCACATGAGAAGTTCTACAGCATTAGCCTCTAGGAGTCATATTTGTACTCTTAACATACAATTCAGCAATCGTGCTCATTTTCATTAACCCAAAGGACTTGAAAATCTATGTCCATCAGAAAATTTGCACACAAGTGTTTTTTGCTGCTTTATTCAGAATTGCCAAAAGTTAGGAGCAATCAAGATGTCTTTCAGTAGGCAAATGCATAAATAATCCTTAGTACATCTACTCAAAGGACTGTTATTCAATGCTAAAAAGAAATGATCTGCCTAGACATAAAAAGACATAATGGAACTATAAATATATTATTAAGTAAAAACGTAATCTGAAAAACTTCATACTGTTTGATACCAACTATATGATAATCTTGTCAAGGCATCATTATGGAGACAGTAAAAGGATCAGTGGTCACCAGAGGTTAGGGGGGAGGGAGGAACAAATAGGTGGATTTGGAGGGCACCAAAATTACCCTATATGATGTAATGATGGTACATACATGCCATCATACATTTGTCAAAACCCATAGCATGTACAACACCAAGAGTGAGCCCTAGGGCAAACTATGGAATCTGAGTGGTAATGATGTGACAATATAGGTTTATTGATTGTGACAAACATACCACTCTGGTCCAGGATTTGGATGGTGGTAGAGACTTGTAGGAGAAGGATATACCTGTGTTAAGAATGGCCTGTCCCAGCACTTGGGAGGCTGAGGTAGGAGGAGCTTTGTGAGTTCGAGGTCTGCTTGGGCTACAATGTGAGTGCAAGTTTGGCCTGAGCTACACAGTGCAACCCTGCCTCAAAAAACTAGGGCTGGGAGTTTGGCTCAATGACTTAAGCACCTGCCTGGTAGGCGTGAGGTTGTGAGTGCGATCCCCAGTACCGCAAAAAAAAAAAAAAAAAAAAAGAATGGTCTGTACCTTCTGCTCAATTTTTCTGGAAACTGAAAATTGCTCTAAATAATAAAATCTATCCAAGAAACAAATAAGCATAAAATTACCACACAATCCAGAAATTGTACTCTTGAGCAATTATCTAAGCAATTTAGAAACTTATGGTCACACAAAAACCTACACCTGATTGTTCTTAGCAACTCTATTCAAAACACACAAACTGAAAGCAGTTCAGATAACCTTTAGTGAATAAATGGTAAAACAACTTGGTATGCCCACATCATAAGATACTACTTGGCATGAACACAAATAACAGTTTGTATGAATCTCAAGGGAATTTATGCTAAGTAAAGGAAGACATTCACAAACCATTGTGTACTGTATGACTCCATTCGTATAACATTTTTGAAATGATAAAATTACAGAAGCAAAGTACAGGTTAATGCTTGCCAGGGGTTAAAGGTGAGGAACAGGGTAGGGAGGGAATGTGGGAGGATGATGCATGTGGTCAAAAAAGAAAAACACAAAAGATTATTTTGGTGATGGATGTGTCCTATATCTTGACAGTGGTGGTGAACACACAAATCTACATGAGATAAAATTGTATGAAACTAAACACATATGAGTACATGAACACAAATAATACAAATCAGATTGGGAATCTGAAAAAAAAATCAGTAGATTGTATCACAATTAGCATTCTAGACAAGATGTTATGCTACAGTCTTGCAAGATGTCACTATTGGGAGAAACTCAGTAAAGGGAACATGAGACCTCTATTATTTCTTACAACTTAATGGAAATCTACAATTATTTCAAGATAAAAAGTTTAATTAAAACAAACTCTAGTAATTCAGACAGTATCACATGAGTACAAAGATCAGGAGTACAAAATACAATCCCAGACCAGACTCGTGCATTCACCTGGCTAGTGAGGGTCCCCTGCAATTTGGTCAGGGAAAGAACAGTCTTTTCAGTAAATAGTGCTGCCAAACCAGAGAGCCATATAAAAAACCAAATCTTGACTTTTACAAAAACTAATTCAAGATAGACAGAGATCTAGATAAGAAAATGAAAACATTAAGAGTTCTGGAAGAATGCATGGATAAACATCTATTTCTTTAAATATATAAGAAACACCACACCATGGGGGTACACACCTGTAAACCCACTTATGCAGGAAGCTGAGGCAAGAGGATTGCAAGTTTGAGGTCAGCCTGGGCAACTTAGTGAAACCCTATCTCCAAATACTATTTAAAAAGGACTGGAATGTAGCTCAGTGGTTGAGTGCTTGCCTAGCATGTGTGAGGTCCTGGGTTCAGTTCCTAGTACTGCAAAAATAAAACATATGCACACATACATAGAAAAGAATGGTAGATTTTTTTAAAATTGAAATTTTCATTTAGGAGAGACAAAAGACAAGCTTCAGACTGGGAGGAGGTATGTTTTCAATACACACATCCAACTAATGGTTCAGGACCAGAATAAGAGCTTCTATGAATTTACTGAAAGAAGACAGACAGGCTAACTTTCAAAATATTCGTCATGGACTGGGCATGTAGCTCAGTGGTAGAGTGTTTGCCTAGCACACATGAGGCACTAGGTCCAATCCCTAGCATTACAAAATAAATAAATAGTGAATAAATAAAACACATATCAGAGAAGTTTAATGGGAGTCTGACAAGAGTGACCACTGGCCACACTCATACTTTGACAGCTCAGTAACCCCAATCTGGCCCTGCCCCTGGACAGCCTCCTCAGGGAATGGACAGCATAGGATACAAGGTGTGGATCCATCACAGTTTTCACCGCCCCTCAAGGGTTTTCCAAACAGGCCCTAGAGGAAGAAAAAGGTTCAAGAACCCATCTCACAGTGGTGGACTTCAGACTTTTGTCAGGGCAGGATGAAGCCTGCTGGGACATTTGCTCAGATGAATACAGGATTTCCTGAGAGGAGGATCAGCTTGGGCTTGAGTGTTGCTGCCCAAGAGGCTGCTCCAGGCTCTAATTAGCCAGTGCAAGTGGAAAGATGGGGAGGCACCCTGGCCCTCAGTCATGTGGTGTTAGACCCTCTGCTGACCACCACGAACTATCTCTCCCTACACCACTACTGACCTGAGATACTCAGGTGATTGCCCCAGCAATGAGGAAGCCCCCGCAGGCAGCTCAAAGCTGGGCCCAGGAATTTCTTTCTTCCTCTATTTCTTTCTTTCTTCCTTTCTTCCTTTCATTTGCTTTTTTTGGCGGTGATGAGGCTGGTGATCAAACTTAGAACATTGTGCATCCTACACAAATACTCTACTGCTGGGTTATACCTCCTATTTCCTTTTTTAAAACTGTAGTTTTCACTATCAGATGAGGAAAATGAGACACAAAGGGATATACTGTGATTTACTCAAAATCAAAAAGCAAATAAGGGATGGGGTCAAGAGTTGAATCTAGAATTATCTATAGGAAGAGCCACGTGACTTCTGGATTTACTAGTTTCAGAAGACATATTTTGAAAAACTTTATCTCATAGCAGCATAAAATAGAATAAACATGTATAGTTAGTGAAATATTTCTTGAATTTTTAGCCATAGGCTTCTAGAACTAAAGGGATCTTAGAGATCATTTAGCTCAAAATCATTGATCACTGCTGGGTACAAAAGGTCAACAGAATTTCCTGAAGTACCCCAAAGCCACAAACAGTAAAACACAAGCAGATGCATAGCAACAGTCTTTTATATGAAATGTGGAAACCCAAGGAGCCTTGCAAACTAGAAGTTCTTCTCTTGCAGTTAATTGGTGGTTGACTCATTTACAAGCAAAACTCTGACCTCAGTGGATGTGAGACTGTTTTATACCAATTAGTGTGAATATTTATGTGTTTTTCTGTAGAATTATCAATTAGTTTCATTAGAGGTGCTGCCCCAGACCCCACACTGGCTCATGGGAGCTGTTTGTTAAGTATTCAGAGATTTTGTGAGCCATTCTGTTCGTAGCTTGAAATTGAAATTGGCTATGGCTGGAGTATTTATACCATGGAAATGAGAAAAAGCTACAAATCAGACTTTAAAAGAAAATTCTGAGAACCAGTTTACCAGCATACCACTGCCCTAGACTATGCTGGATGTGTTATATAATGTGAAACACTTTACTTTTCTGGTGAATTCCAATTAATGCTAAATTCAGAAAAAGGGGGACAAATCGGGCATGGTGGTGCACGCCTGCAATCCTAGCACTCAGGAGGCTGAGGAAGGAAAATTGCCATGAGTTTGAGGCCAGCTGCATAAGTAAGTTCAAGGCCAGCCTGCATTACATAGTGAGACCCTGCCCCAAAAAAGAAAAAAGAAAAAATTAAAGGAAAAGAAAAAGGGGGACAATAAACTTGTGCCTATATCAAACAGGCCAAAATAGCCAATCAACATGAAAGTATGTTCCACATTATTAATTATCAGTAAGATAGAAATTTAATCCACAGTGAAATACCATTGTATTTCAAATACAATCAAAATGGTAAAAAATTAAAAACTGATAATGCCAAGTGCTGGTGAGGATGTAGATTCATTGAAATTTTTTGTGGCTGGTAGGAGAGTAATTTGGCACAGTCACTAAATGGGAAAACATTGTCAGTATCCACTAAACCAAACATCCATGTATTTCATCTCCCAATAATTTTACTCCTGGGTATTTACTCAATAAAAATAAGGCGAGGGTTGGTGGCACATACTTGCAATCCCAACCATTCTGGGAGGCTGAGGCAAGAAGATCACAAGTTCAACCCCAGCCTGGGCAACTTAGTGACTTAGCAATACCTTGTCTCGAAATAAAAAATACAAAAAGGACTGGGGATATATCTCAGTGCAAAGGCCCTGGGTTCATTCCCCAGTACCAGCAAAAGACACAAACAAAAAACTGCTATGTTTATTAAAAGTATAAAATACAAGAATGTTTGTAGAAGATGTATCCATAACAGCACCAAACTAAAAATTGCCCCAGTGTTCATCAACAGGAGAATGCATAAATGAAATATGGTGTATTCATGCAAGGTGGACTACACAGAAATGAGAATGATCAAATTATCAGCACATAGGATAATGCAAATGAATCTCACAGATACACACTAGGATAAAGAGGCCTATGCAGTCCTATTTGTAAAACATCTCACAGTGAATCAGTGACTTAGTAAAAGTTTAAAAAAGTGGCTTTCTCACTGAGTAGAGGTGACTAGAAGGGGACCTGGAGAAATTTTCTGGAGTTCTGAGAATGTTCTATATCTTGAGATCGGAGTTACATGGATGTATACCTATTAAAATTTACATGTAAGATTAATGCACTTCTCCCTCAATAACAATTAAATTTAAATGTTTTGAAAAAAATTCATCAAGCTATGCTCTTCCGATTCATAGAGCTTATTTGGGAAGGAGTACTGAAAATTGAACTCAAGACATTTGCACTGAACTATGTCCCAAGTTTCCTTTTTATTTTTGAGACAGAGTCTCACTTAAGTCAATAAGTTCCCAGGCTGGTGTCAAACACAATCCTTCTGCCCCAGCCACCCAGAGTACTGGTATCACAGGTATGTGGCACCATGTTGGCTATGGACCTTACGTCTTGTAAGATATAGCTCAAATTTTGCAGATATAAAAATAAGAAAGTCTGGCGCTCCAAGATGCTCAACAGAAGCAAAATCAAGTCTTCCTGGAAGAAAACACTCAGTCCAATCTTCAGTGAATTCCTACAGACACAGATCCAAATGAGAATTAAATAAAATTCAAAGCATTCAAGAAACATGCCATCCTGAACTAGACAGAAGAAATAGCAGGCAACTGTGTTGGATCCTCCAAGACTTTGAAAATTGGCATTGTAGGAGTCACAATGTAAAATAAATATATTCAATATGTTTATAGAAATAACAGGGGAGGGTTAAACAATGAATAAGGAGCAAGAGACTTAGCAGAAAGAACAGGAAATTTGAAAATGAAGCAAGTCAAAATTCCAAAAATAAAAAATAATAATAGTTGAAATGTAAAAACTCTTGGAAGTGTGAAATAGCAGGTAAACCTCAGATGAAGAGAACAACAACATCAACAAAATGTAACCTGGAATCTGAAGAAACTGTTCAGAACCCGGGAAGGAGGATGAGAGGGACAAAGGGGAGAGGAAAAGGAGGGGAGAGAGGGAGGGAAGAAGGGGAGAGAGAGAGACAGAGAGAGAGAAAGAGAGAGAGAGAGAGGACTATAACTGAAAATGCACCCCCACCAGCCAGTATCCTTCAGTTTCTTAGCTGCCCAGATAATAGCTCCTGCTCCAGTTCCAGTTGCTTCTGATGTCTTAGAAACAGTTGGCCACTGTGATGCATAGCTGGTTGACAAGCTAATCTGCCTCTGTACTTCCTGCTTTCTTATCTAATATAAACCCTAGAGCACCAGATATTGGGGCCTGATATTTTGGGAGTGATCCTTATCACTGTCCACTGATGCAAGTAAATCTGCCTCCAAATCCTGAATGTCGTTTTAGTGTTTCTGCTTGATAATGCATCTGGTGCGTTGACCAGGAAGACTGACCATGCTGACATCTTTGGTCACCAATTGTGGCCCTTGTGGACAGAGTAAGGACCTCTTCAGGTCCTGACAGGAAGACATACCCTTGAGATTTCTCAAGTCCCCTTGGAGGTCTGGAGGAGGATTCCTGGCTCCCTGCTTCAGTAGCTCACATCAAACCCCAAAGGGAGGAGGACACAATATGTTTGTCTGTCTGTCTGCTTGCCTACTTGCCTGATTCCAGTGAGAACCCTGGGGGCACCCCAATTAGTCAGTCTGTCAGTCCTGCTCAGTTTGAGCAGAAGAGCTTGCTCAACTCTTTTTAGTTAAGGCCACCCCCAAGGGAAGGGACGTTGGAATGTTTAACCACTGAATGCCTGCTGAATGAGTGAATGGGATGGATAGCATAAGCAATAGGCTGCTCCATCTGTGCACCAAGGCTGGGACACACTGGTCATGGCAGCTGACTGGGCCTTCACCTGTGGTTTATGGTGATCAATGTATGGTATAACCGTGGCTTCCCACCCTCCTTAGATTACTTGCACCTAAGTCTCCATGAACGGCCTCTCTCTCAGGGGCACCCACCCTTTGTCTGTTGTGCCGTCAGTTGAAGGTATACAACATACACCATAGGGAGATAGAATGGAGGCTAAATTAAAACCCACAGTCCCTACTGCATGAAAAGGGGCTTTTATGGAGTTAAAAATGAAACCAAATGGCTCCCTGCGTCTCAAAGGAAAAAGAGGCCCATTCTTTCTGAGGATTTCACTTTGGTACCCTTGTCAGCTTTCACTGTCCCTGCCAACACCTACAGCTTCACTCCTCATTTCTGACTTGTTTACTTTGAGCCAACTGAACTGGTTCCAGCTAGCCATTGCCTGCATTTGGCCACACAGGCCCTCTCTCAAGAGCCTTCTGCTTACATGCCTATCCTGGTGAGATGGTGTCATCTAATACCCACCTGAGATACAATTTCTTCTGAGTTTCACATTTTGACCAAGAAAAAATTGGGCTGTCAGCTCTGACAAATGAATTTCACCTTGTTGGGCTTGAATAGATAGCACAGACCAAGCCCTATCAGATTGGGCCCCCAAGAGCCCACAGTCATTGCAAAAGTTAGGGGCAAACCTGTAGCATTCCTGGTAGACAATGGAACAGAACTGCCTGACTTCAAAAGTTCCCCCTGTCAAAAAGTTACCATCACCAGGGCAACTGTGACTCTTGCCTCTTACCCTTTCTGCCAGGCACAAACTTGCAGCCTGGGAAGACATTTCCCTTGCACCAAGTCCATCAGCTTCTCTCTCATTTAACCCTGAACTTTCAACTTTGACTGTTCCCTGAGAAAAAGATGATACCTGCATCAGCCTAAGACACATAACCAAAATGCCGAAGTTCTAAAAACTCTCCTTGCAGGGGTATGAACTAAGGACTCACATTCAGGCCTGCCCATCAACCATGCCACTTCACTGCAATCCCTTGTTGTTGTCAGATGTCACAGAAAGCATAAATAGGTATCTGGCCACACATTAGCCTGATAGACTGTTAATCACCTTGGGCAAGATCTCCATGCCTTCAACAACACAGCCATCACCTTGCATTCTGTGGTTTTGGAGCCACACACCCTTTTGGGACTGTTGTAGATTTAAAAGATGCCTTCCTCTGCTTGCCAGTTGTTCCCATAAGCCCCTTCTACTAAGAAATTCCTGAGATAAAAGGCCAGCTCACTTAGACTCAGTTACCATAAGGGGTTAAAAACTCTCCCACCTTGGCTCCGTATCTGTGTCATCAAAACAAACCCACAAGACCATCTGAGAGGCTCTCAGATTCAGCCCAAGCCAGAAAAGATTTGTTCTGGCTGAGGACCCCGAGTCTAACCTGCTTCCTACTTATACTCATCAACCCCAAGCTGCTCAGCCAGTCACAGTACCACTACCGTCAGTTTTGTCAGCAACTCCTTCTGATTCTGTTTAATACTGAAGAATTCAGGTAGTGGGGACAGCCACACCCAAGCCTCTCTCCATGAGTCAGCGCCATTTGTGGACTGTGCAGGGAGAGAACCAGGCCTCACTAGGAGGTGATCCCTGCCTGGAAACCAGTACCATGTGCAGGCTGCTGCCGGAGTGGGGACAGCCACACCCAAACCTGTCTCTGTGAGTCAGCACCATTTGCAGACTGCAAAGGGAGAGAACCAGGGCTCACCAGGAAGTGATCCTGGCTGGGAAACCATATCATTTTCATTGTTTCATTGGGTTGGGTTTTATTTTCTTTTCTTTTGTTTGATTATGTTAAATATGATGGTATGAGCAGCTATTTAAAAGATAGCAAGACATATTATGGTAGCCATTTTGGATTTACTATTGGCTTGTTTTGAAGTCCTTTACTGCATCCATTAGTTTGTTTTTATTGTTTCTATTCTATTCTTTTTGATTTTTACTATGTCTGAAGGTATCTGCAGCTATTTTGAAGACAACAAAGGGCTTTATGGTAACTGTTGTTGGTTTAAATAAATAAAATATGGTGGAATACTTCAGTATTTTTTTTAAAGAGGATAAACCCAAGGAAAATAAAACAATAAAACCAATCAAAACAAACCAGTGTAAGTGATATAGGACTTCAAAATAATACGAAATCAACAATAGTTGCCATATTACCTCTTGTTGTCTTCAAAATAGCTGCAGATACCTTCAGACATAGTAAAAATCAAACAGAACAGAATAGAACCAATAAAAACAAAACAATGAACTCAGTAAAGTACTTCAAAACAAGACAATAGTAAATCCAAAATAGCTACCATAATATATCCTGTTATCTTTGAAATAGCCACTCATGACTTTGGATATAACAAAATCAAACAAAACAAAACAGAACAAAACCCTACCCAACAAAACAATGAAAATGATACAGGCCTTCAAAACAAGATAATAGGGAGTTAACAATGACTACCACCTTCAGAAGGAGATCACCCCTAGATGCCACACTTCATACTGTTGTCCTCTGAATAGATGATCAGACCACTGGCCCTAGACCTGCAAGGTCATGAAACACCAAAACATCACAAGCATCAAATTGCATTTCACCTCAACAGCTATCATTGCAACCTATGTTTCTCTGGATCAGCCGGTTGCTTATGGTGGTGGTGGTGGTAGGGATAGGCTTTGCTTGTTTTCCAGCCTGCACGCCAGAAGGGGCTGGGGTCTGGCTGTCCCCTTACTGGCGGTGGCCATGCATGGTGCTGGTTCACAGGGAGGGCTTGCTTCTTTATAAATCTTTGTTCTCTTCACCCGCAGTCCACAGATGGCACTGACTCACAGGAAAAGGCTGGGGTCTGTCTCCACCATATTTTAGATGGTACCCAAACCTGGTTAAAGTCAAAAGTCCTTGCCACTGTGGTTAATCCTAATGCTTGGGGTAAACACAATCCTCCCCCAAGCACATCCAAACTGCAACAGAAGGCCATGAGGCCTTAGATCAGTACTGCACTGCTCTCTTGGCATAGCTCAAAGAGCGAGAGAAGAAGCCAATAAACATGCCTAAAGTTACTGAAGGTACCCACTGGAGCCCCCACTGAAAAGAAATTCTGCCAAAGCAGATCCTGTGAGATTGATAGACACTTTATCAAACATGAATTCTTGCACATGCTTGAGTGCCCTATACTTCTCCTGGGACATGACCAGCCTCCCTCAGACTTGGGTCCCTTGTGACACTGACTGTGACTGTACCCCAGGAGGAAGAATATCACCTGCACTACCTGAAATGCCTGATAATCATAACCCTGAAATTTTGAGAGATTCATTTCCAGAAGTATGAACAAAGGGCTCACCTCTGGGGCTTGCTATCAATCACGCCTCTTTGGTGATCAAGCTCTGTCCCAAGGCAACCCTCACTTGTATCAAACAGTATACCTCTCCTGCCTGCAAAGCCAGTTCAAGATCTCCAAACTGCCAATGCTGCAGCAATTGTCCTCCATATACATTGTCTCAGTCTTCTGCCAGCATAGAGGATAGAAGGAAAAGGTCTAACAAAGTCTATTTAGTTCCAAGAATAGATATGAGAGAGAGTGGAGGAAAGGAAGTACTCAGAGAACTTTTCATAACTCATGAAAGACATGAGGCTTCAGATTCAGGAGTAGAAATGTCCACAAAGAGGATACGTTTTTTTTTTTTTTTTTTTGCGGCACCGAGGATTGAACTCACAACCTCGCGCCTGCCTGACAGGCGCGTAAGCCACTGAGCCAAACTCCCGGCCCTGGTTTTTTGAGGCAGGGTCGCACTGTGTAGCTCAGGCCGGCCTTGCGCTTGCGTTGTAGCCCAAGCTGGCCTCGAACTCACAACGCTCCTCCTACCTCAGCCTCCCGAGTGCTAGGAGAGGATACGTTTTTTAAAAGAAAAAAAAACCAAAAGAGTATAGATGTCCCACAGTGAAATTATAGACTACCAAAGATAAAGATATTTAAACTATATATTCAATGAGGAGCCCTTTCCAGCACTAGGCAGATTTTAACGCCAGGAGTTAAGACCTCCAGCTGGCCCTTGATGGAACTTACTTGTTGCTCAGATTCAGCCCACCTTGTGAGGAAACACATTGGACCTCAAACCCTAAGTGGGAAACGTGCCTGATGACTGGGCCCTAAGTTCTCCAAGGCTGTTTACTATCAAGCCTCTTCTGTGGCAGCCCCATGCTTTCGGAAGTTGGATGCAACTCAGCTTCCCCCGTTGGACTTCCTGCTTCTACACTCTTTCTGTCCTTTCTTCATGCAGGAATGCAGGGACCAGCAAATCTATTGAAAACACCATTTTCACCCTTACCATATTCTGCTGAACCCTCTCCACTGACCACCTGGCACTTGAAGAATGAAGTTCACACTCCCTTAACTGGCACTCAGGACTTTCAGACCTAGTCCCAGTATCATTTCCAGATTCCTGTCCCTCACTTATGCCTGCCCATTCAACTTGAGGTTTTCTCAACACCCACTGTCCTTTCTCTGGATGTGTTCTTTCCTCTGCCTAGCAAGTTACTCTTCTTGAGTGTCTTGAATGTGTGTGCTCATCCCTTAAGATTTTGTCTAAATGTCACACATTCACAAAGACCTGCCTGATGTTCTTTCCACCCCACTGCTATCAGTCACTCGCCCCATAATTCTTTCCTAACTTTATGTAGACTCATATTTCAGCACAGTTGTGGTATTTTTTGTATTATACTCTAATGATCTGTTGAACCATGAGTGTACTAAAGGAAGGATCAGGTCCTTCCATATCTGTGCTCTCAGGGGCCAGCCAGGTCCATTATAGAGAAGTGAGTCCCATCCCATATGGAAGGTAGGAAAGTCAGCAAGGATTGTAAAACATGAACAGTTAAAATTACCCTATAAGATCCAATCAGTAGCCAGGCATGGTAGCGTATCCTTGTAATCCCAGCACTCAGGAGGCTAAGACTGGAGGATCACTGTGAATTAAGGCCAGCCTGGGCTTCATAGAGAGTTCAAGCCCAGCCTAGACTACATAGTGAGATCCTGTCTCAACTCCCCTAAAAGATCCAATCAGTTACCCTAGAAATGCAGAGTATAAGGTTTAGCTTTCACATCCTATTCAGTAACATGTTCCTGCATAATGATCTGGCCTTTGTGTGCTCTTCAGGGTATACATCCATTGAGTGGAATGACAGATACAGTTAACTGTGCCTTTTAAATTAGTTTTCCTTCCTTCTTTTTTGCTAAGAAAATGGTTGAATTCATGTAAGTTAAAAGTGTGCATGATTCAACTGTACTGTGGAATAAATGAATAGACAGATGGAAGAGTGGATTGGTGGATAGATTTATGGGTATATGCCTAGATAGCAATAACAATAGTACTAATGTTAATGATAATTGGTAATACTCACTGAATACTTAGTATGTGGCAGATACTACTATAGATAACATATATATATATATATTAATTGAATTCTCAAGAAATTCCTTGAGGTTTATATATGATCCCTATTTTATAGATGGGGAACCTGAATCATAGTAAAGTCATTAGATATATAGGTTGCCAGGGTGAATGAATGAATGGATAAATGGATGGCTGGGTGGTTGGTAGATGGATGGTAAAGAGTGTGGTTGGACAGATGAAGGGGCAGCAGATAAACAATAAAATGTCTGCTGCTCTGCATGCAGCTCAAGCTCTGCCTCCCGCCTTGTTGTCAGATCTCAGAGGTCAACCTTGATCCACATTGTTTGTTTTGGCATTGATCCCCATTCAGGGCTGGCTGCCCCAGTCCCACTACCTCAAATGGTCTAGTCTTGATGGCCAACTCCCACCCCCAACTGTCTTCAGTTGTGAGTTATGTTTGCAGCAAATTATGTGACCAAAGATGTCCATAAGGATGTCTGTAACTCTACACGCTATCAGACTCATCAAGAGGTGAGGTCTATGCCCCACCATCTTTTGTTTGGATGATATTTTGACTACTATAGAAGTGATACAAGGCTATGTGGCTCCCATAGTTAGGTCAGAAAAGGCCATGCAGCTTCCATTAGTCCCTCTCAGGATTCTTTCTCAGCCTCTTGGCTATGAGGAAACCCAAAATGACCGCTAGAGAGAGGCAGTATAGAAGTCCACATGGTGCTGTGATGACTGACAATCCAGCTGAGACCCCAGGCAGCATTAGCTGCCAGACATGTGACAGCAAACACTGCAGATAATTCCAGCTGCCAAGTTACCTGCAGTTATTGAGTCTTCCCATGTGAGACTCTGGACATGACAGAGCACACATACCCACTCAGCTCACAGCTCAGAGACCTACAGAGTCTGTGAGCATATCAGGATAATTAGCTTTTGTGACTAAACTGTAGGGTGGTTTTGGGTGTAGTCGTGGTAACAGGAACATTCTCCCACCATCAGTTGAGCTCTGTCTTCATGACCTTTAGGGAGGTAATGGGAGGATCTAAACAAGGGGCTTTGCTGAACCCCATGTCAGTCCATATCAGAGGCCTGGGGGCACAGGGAGAGGGGCCCTTACCAAGCCCCTTTCCCTGGCTCTTTGGGGTGAAATGAGGTCAGTTTCCAGGTGTCCTGGATTTCCTACACAGGTCACAGGCCAGGCTGGAGCCCCTGTTGAGGAGACAGGGCCTCTGAGTGGGAGCTCGACCCCAGCAAAAGCTTGTTCTGGCTCCATCTGAGCTCTGAGCCTGGCCTGGTTTGCCTCTAGGTTTTGTTCTTTTTAAAACTGGTTCACTCAGTGGGTATTTAAGACAAAAGCCACAGACCTCGGTCTGATTCAAGGAGGAAAAAAATAGTGTAGGGGGTTGGGAATCTGGCAGATCTAGGTTGAAGCCCAGCTCTGCCACTCATGAGCTGCGTGGACTTACAAGTTGCGTGGTCCTCTGGATCTCTTCCATGTGGCGGGGATAATAACACCTCCTATTTCATAGGCTTGTTATGACAAGAATTGAGGTAAACTATGGGAAACACCCTGCTGTGCCTGGCATATACTCAGAGCTTAATAAATATCAGATGTTACCCTTCCTCTTTCCTGAGCAGAGGCCTTAACACAGTGTCTTGTATTATGATAAGTGCTTAATAATTATCCCTTAAATGAATGAATTTATCTGAATTCTGTGAAGTTTTTTCAAATTCAGGTTGAATCTCCATCCATACATTGACACATCTCTAATCCCCAATAGACTCTTACCTCTCCAGGGGCCAAAATACTTGCACTCTACCTTTTTCTACCTTCAATGTACAGTAGGTGCTTAATCAGTGACTATTAAAATAAATCAATGCCTCCCTTGTGCAGTAGAGACCTCAGCTCAGGATCTGCATCTGGCTTATAACCAGGGGTTTGAGGTAAATCTTGCCTCAGTGCAGAGCACTCTCTGGCATCCACCTTCTGATTTTCCACCTGCTTTCTTGTACCAGAATCTTTTTTTTTTTTTTTTTTTTTTTTTGCGGCACCGGAGATTGAACTCACAGCCTTGTACCTGCCAGGGCAGGCACTTAAGCTACTGAGCCAAACTCCCAGCCCTGGTTTTTTGAGGCAGGGTCGCACTATATAGCTCAGGCCAGCCTTGCGCTCATGTTGTAGCCCAAGCCAGCCTCGAACTCACAATGCTCTTCCTACCTCAGCCTCCCGAGTGCTGGGATTAAAGGCGTGCGCCACCACGCCTGGCTTGTACCAGAATCATTTGCTGACAGCTAGCTCTTCCCTAATCTAAAGCCCCAGGTTGCTACACATTAGACATCACAGTTCATATGATGAATGCACTCCTGAGGGTATCCACTGCCTTTGATACCTCTGAAAAATTAATGTAGGGCAGTAAAGCACCCATAGTTTTGGAAAGTGTGTTAGGTTCCCAAATGCAAATGCTGGTATGAGGAGTTTATTCCTGATGAGGGGGAATGAGCCAGGAAAAGGAGTGAAGCTAATATGCGAGTCACTATTATGGGCACTTGTCCCACTGAAGAAAGTCTCTACAAACACACACACACACACACACACACACACACACACACACACCAGGAGAATCAAGACCCTGGCACTTTCAACTGAGCTGGCTCTCAGGCAGAGCAGGGAGAAGTCACAAGAAGCCATTAACAGGGCAGATGGCAGGGACACCAGCCTCTGCTGCAGCATGGTATTTGCTGCACTGCCCACAGGTCAGTGACTGTTGACAGTGATCAGTTACACAGTGGCTTGGGAAACCAGCGAAAGCATCTCCAGGTCCTGTGAGTTCCAGAGGACTCTGTTCCTTCATCTTCTACTCAGGGATGGGGGAGAAGGGGGCACTGTCATGGGAATAATTTTGAATTCACTCAAACTGGTTGTACTGAAAGTAAATCAGTTAGAGGATCTAGGACTTTAACTGTTATTTGTGTAAGAAGTTCCAGATCCTGAAGGAGAGGTTGGAAACCACTGTCCCACAGAGATAATCATAATCCCCAAATGCCCCAGGAATCATCAAAAGCTGATCCCTTTAGCTCTCATCTGCTTTAGGTAGCTATACATCAACCTCTCTGGTCTCTGAAAGCCCAAAGCCTTCCAAATGATAAGAATAAGAAACTCTTGCCAGTCCTTGACCCCAGTCTGTGTCCCTCTAGCTAGCCCAAAGGTTTCTGCAGCTTTCCCCAGATGTCTCCTCCAGCAGCCTGCTCCTGCTCACCTCTTAGCAACCACCTACAAATTCAGATTCTTAGCATATTTGTAGACTCACCTTAAGCCCATTTAAGGAAAGTCCAGCTCTGAGTAACAAGATCAACATTAACATAATAGTGATAACAGCAAAGAAAATGATGGTAATAATATTTGCTCTTGAATTCTTTTTAGAGCAAGGCTGAACACACATAGAGAAAATAATATTTAATATTTACTCAGCACTTGCAGCTTTCCAATTGCTATTTCAGATAGTAACTTACTGAATACTAGTGACAGGTGCTAGGGTCACAGCTATAAAGCGGATGGACATAACCCTAACCCTGCCCTCATAGAGCCCACATTCTAGTAAAAAAGATGAGAAGAAGTAAAATTACCTCAAAGTATAATGGTAAGTAGTGACACTTGGCAAGTACTTGCCAACCACCAAGCACTGTGCTAAATTCTTTGTGTGAATTGTCTCAGTTAATCCCTACAGCAATACTATAAAGTCATAGAATTTAAAACTTGATATACAAATGAAGAAACAGGCATAGAAAAGGTAAGCAATCTGACTGAGGTCACACACCTGGCAAGGAGCACATATAGAAATTTTGTACTCAAGATGTTTGGATTCTAAAACTTACATGCTCAGTTGGGCTAGCTAAACCCTTTGCTTTCTGTACCTCAGCTTCTCTATCTGTGAAATGGGAGTAAACAATTGTCTCCCCTCACACACAAACACACAGTATTGTCTGGAGGATTAACCAAGACAGTGATGGAGACACTCTGTAAATGGTCAAGTATTAGCCGCTGATTTTCTTATTCCTGGCTGAATCCCTGGCCTCCTGTGCCTGTCCCTTGCTCTTGAAGGCCACTCCTCAGGCCCTGGGCTGCAGCCACCTGGCAAGCCTCTAGGTGAGCAGAGAAATCACTGCCTTACCAGCTCTCCGATGACAACATAGCTCTGTGGTGTCTATCCTGATTCAATTATAGATTAATCAGGAAACCCAGGGCAAGGGCTCTCCTCTTTTCTCCAGCAAGCTGGTATGTGACCCCTGTGTGCACTCATGCATGTGATGGACAGATGTGGCCCCTCTGGCCCCCTGCCTCTGGATGGTTGAAGTAAGTTGGGACCCCTCCACTTGGAGCTCATAGATCTCCAGGCTGCACCTGGCCAAACACTTTCCATGTTGATATTTCCCATCATTAGGACTTTGTTTTTGCTGTTCCTTAGACCCCAAATGCCCATTCTGCTTAATCCTATCTTCTTATAGCCACATTTTCAAGAATCAGCCTGAACTCTGCTCCCTGCAGGAACGCCTTCCTTGATACCCAGCTGGAATCACTTCCTCATCTTCTAGACTTTCACAGGAGTTGATCTGGCTTCATCTGAAGGCCCTGACCACTCTCTGCCCTGGGCTCTTCTCTCTTATGGGATGAGATCTCCTTGAGAACATGGTAGTATTCTTGGCATTGGTAAAGTAACAGAATGAGTGAGCGAAGTGAATATATATAGAAATTTGCATGAACCAGCAGAGCCCACATGTAAGTGCCCAGGGTCTCTCAGAGTCCTAGCCTCTCTGGGTACCTGCTGGCCCACAGTAAGTCTGCATATACCTAAATGATCCCTGTAGCCCTTCTGAGAGACTGGATGGCTTCCTTGGCTTCCTCCCTCCTTCAAGGCCTCCAGAGGCTCCCTCAAGCGGAGTTCATGTCAGCAGGTGGACATAAGCTGGAGGGAGGTAGCCCCACATTCTTCTCTCCAGGATAGTCTTATGCACCATCATATGCCTTATTCCTCCCTCAACAACTGGAACTATGGGGAATCACTGTTCAGCACTAACTGTAATGGTGACAACAAAAGGTATTAAGTGACCACTGTGACAGTTATTGCGAAATGATCTCATTCAATCCTTCCCATGACCCAGGGCAGTGGCATACTGAGGTGAAGTGACTTCCTTGGCAATGGCAGAGAAGGATGGAAACCCAACTTGGTTCCAGAACCCGGGCGCAGTAACATCCCACCCCCACACAGTGTACCCCACACTGCCTGCCTGGCTTTAGCCTAGGCCCTGGACTTCTGGCCCAGTCACCCTCACTGCAGGTGAAATACACAGACCCAGGCTGCTGCCCACTGCCACCTACCCAGCATTCTCTGGGCAGCATGAATGAACTGGCTCATGAATATGCAGGCAGGCCCAGTGTGCTGAGCGCTCTTGGCTAAATTTGATCACAATGTGAGATAAATTAAGCGGCAGGATAAATGCATTAAAAATAACGGTCAGAGGAACATGCTGTTCAAGGAGGGGTCTGGGAGGAAAGGAGGGGAGCAGTGGGAGGAGCTCTGCCATGCACTGCCAGCCACTCCCAAAGAGCCCCAAATGAGGTTTCCTTCTGTGGGGGAGGACTTTTCCCATCCCCCCTGCCGAAACCTTCCCCCCAGTTCCTATGGAGACACAGAGCAAGTTTAGGAGGGAAAATGCCTGAAGATGAGTGATTTGGGGAGGGACTAAGAATAGCAGTTCCTGAGGCTGGGGCTGGGGCCAGAGTTAGGAGTCAATAGAGTCTCTTTCCTGACATGGGATGAAGGGGACTAGGGTGGCACCTCAGCAGGCCCTTGGAAGCATTTGGAGACAAAGAGTAGGGAAAGAACATTTGGCCAGACCCATGGTTCAATCCTAATGGTGTCCTTGGGTGATGACAATAACAGCAGCCAGGTAACCACAGTATTTACTCAGTATGCCACAGCGGGAAGAAGGCACCTCCTATCATGGGGAGGGGGGGAGTAAAGCCCAGAGGCACACGGGGACTAGTCCAGAGGCGCACAGTGGGGAATGCACCAGATCACTCTCTCTCTCTGTCTCTTTTTAAAAAAGCCAATCAAAACAAAACAGTGTAAGTGAAACAGAATTTCAAAGCAAGATGATAGAAAATCAACAATGGTTAACATAATGCCTCTTATTGTCTTCAAAATAGGTGCCCATAACTTCAGACATAGTAAAAATCAAACAAAACAGAATAAAATAGAATAGAAACAAAATAATGAATGCAATAAAGGACTTCAAAATAAGAGACTAGTAAATCCAAAACCATAATATATCTTATTATTTTTGAAATAGCTGCCCATGCCATTGGATATAATAAAATGAAACAAGACAAAACAGAACAAAACCCAACCAAACAAAACAATGAAAATGATACAGAACTTCAAAACAAGATAACAGGGAATTAACAATGGCTATCACCTTCAGAAGGAGATCCCCCATAGATGCTACGCTGCGTATTGTTATCCTCTGAATAGATGATCAGACTACCAGCTTTAGACCTGCAAAGTCAATGAAATGCTACAAGCATTAAGTTGTATTTTACCTCAATAGCTATCATCTCAGCTTGTGTTTCTCTGGATCAGCCAGTCACTTACGGTGGGGCGTGGGGTTGGAGGGGGACCTTGGCTCATGACGCTGACTTGTAGGGAGGGCTTGGCTTCTTGATCTCCTCCCCCACAGTCCATGAATGGCCCAGGTCACTCTCTTTACTGCACTATACACCTGCTATGGCACCACTCAGTCATACTCACCTCTTTTGCACAGGGCACCTCTTGTCCATTCACTTGTCAAATCTTCACTGAGAAGCTATTCACATTGTAAGCACATATCCTAGGCACAAAGACTACTAGGAACACAGCCCTAAGAAAGTGTTCTCCCTGGACAGAGACAGAGGCTTGCTGACTTTTTTTCTCAGCACAGACAAGAGATAGGTGTCTGAGCCAGGCTACAGAAAAGAAAACGTTTCTGGAAGCCAAGGATGGCCTGGCAAAACTTGGAAGATATAAAGCTTGAATTGAGTGTGGTTCTATGTGACAATCATGGGCTCTAAATCCAGCTCTGCCACCTTCTGGCTATGAGCTCTTAAGCCAGCTAATTAACCCCTCTGGACCTCATGTTTTCCATCTATAAAATGGGAACAGGAATGGTACCCACCTCCTATGACCAGAAGTGAAGTACTGTATTTTAATATTTAGGAACGTAACAGGCATGTATTGTGCTCTCTTAAATGTTAGCTATTAATGTTTTTATTATTAGACTATATAGGCAAGAGCCCTGCTCTCTGCACTCCTCTCCCTCTGAGCTGAAGGGGCCAAAAGTATCCCTTTCATGCTTTCTGCAAACCTTTCTGACCTCAGTGTCACCTGGTAGGGGGTAGCCTACAACTCACAGGTTACTGACCACCCTACCTTCTCAGTCATGCTTGGACTCAGACAGGTGTTTTAGAGGGAAGCATACCATCACCCTCCCATCTCTCCTCCACTCCCAATAGCTCCTGAACACAATGAGGGAAAGAACCCATACCGTGGTGAACCCCACCTCAATCAAGTGACAAAAAGGGACCAAGATGAGAGGAATGATGGGTAGATTAATTGCTCAAAGAGGCGTCTCCCTGGGCAGCTGCCTATCGAACATCGAAGTACTTTGAGTGGCTCAGCACCATTCCTTTGGATTGGCTCTACTGTACTCCAGTGATGATTAATAAGTGCATGAAATCAATGAGGGATCAAGAGTTAAGGAACAGAAATGCCTGAGCCTGGTGTAGGGTCCTCATCTGTAGCTAGCATGCAGATGTTTGGTTTCCTCATCGTTGGACGCACCTGCATGTGCACATAGACTGGGATTGTCTGAAAGCTTCACCTGCTTAGACCGGGAATGTGAGAACACTAGAAGAACTGCAAAGGGCTATAGCATTCAGAGGGAAGACTTGGTACTACCTGAAGACCAGTTCTCCCATCTTGAAGGTCTCTTGGAACTATTTCTGAGTTGACACTGGGAACAGGGGTCTTCATTTAGACCCTCAGTCAAGAGGCCTGGATGGCACGGCCTCCTCCTCTCTTGAGGGGCTATTCTGCCCCCTTCTTATCCTAGTTCTAGTTGTCTTTTTCTCAGCCGAATCTTTCCTCTCCTAGGTCTGAATGCAGCAAAACCCAGAGAACAGGGCAGTGCAGTGAAGGATAGAAAGGCACTTTGGGAACTGTATTGGGTATACTATGTACCCCCAAGTCCTCACATACTTTTGATGGGGCTGAGTCTGATGCTTGTGATCAGTTTGTTGTCTAGTGCCAGGATTAATGACGTGACTGCTACACCTGCCCAGGGGTGGAGCTGAGATACAGTGTAAGGGAAGGCGGGTCTTCCTCTTGCACTTCCGTGCTTCCGCCTCTCGCTCTCTCGCCAGCGCGGCTCGTGGCTTGCAGCCACCATGAACTATAGCCCCGTCATCCCATGCTGCCTTGGAGCCAACTTATAGACTAAAACTCCCAAAAAACTGTAAGAATAAACCTTTCTTTTCCTAATTTTGGGCGTCAGGTATTTTGTCTTGACCACGAGCAAAAAGTAACCAAGACAGGAACGATACAGTCCCAGGTCAGCCTGGCCATGAGCACCCTAGCAGGCTCCAGGCAGGCCCTTCTCCACATAACTCTGGGCTTGTTCTGTCTACTGCTGGCTCAGCCTTTCCTGCTACAAGCACCTCAGCTATGTAGTATGATTTTCCAAGGTGGCCACTTCATTCTTTGCTCCAGGCTGCCCCTCGCTGGCTCTGGTGCTCAGTCTCTTTCTGTGCCTCAGACCTGTGTCCAGGACTTGTTGTGCCCAGAACAGCCAGCAGCTCATACCCACTCCACAGTTCTGGGGCTCCAAGTGCCATGGCCCTGCCCACGCTGCCCCTTTCCCCTCATGAGTACAGTGAGAGATTGGTAACCTGTTGCATGCATTCCCAAGATGCCTGTGGTCTCAGGTGGGCGGGGATTCGCGGGCATGGAGAGGGTACATGCTATGTCCTGATATTTAAGATGTGAGCTAGGGAGAGCCAGAAGCAACTGGTTTGTGTGCTCAGCTTTAGGGAGCCTAGTTTTGAGCCTCGCTTTCTGGGAGAAGCTGGAAGCACAGATGCACCTCTCTAGGGAAAGGCCCTACTAAGTCAACCTGAAGAGCCGGCGGCTTGACACTTACTCCCTGCCTAGTTCCACAGACTGCAGGGCCTTCCTAGACATCAGTGGAGCTTGGCTGAGCCTCTGCCAGGCTCAGTGTTTTAGACTTGCAGATAGACATGATAGGGTGTCAACATCAGAAAGCCTCTTGACATACACCTGTAATCACAGCACTTGGGAGCCTGAGGAAGAGGGATCAGAAATTTGAGTTCAGTCTGGGCAACTTAATGACTTAGTGAGATCCTGTCTCAAAATAAAAAATAAAACAGGCTTGGAATGCAGTTCAGTGTAAATAAAAAACCCATGACCCAGCAAGGATACTACTATGGAGCCTAATATTGGCAGTAGGCAAGAAGCAAAGATGCTTCTCCAAGCTCCTTTATTAGACAGCTATTTATACTTAAGCTATTTATTCTTATACACACATATATATGTATGTGTGTGTGCACACACACGCAAATGCACGTATGAAAAGGCCTACATGCTTTAGAACAAAATTCTTAAACACATCTTGGTAGTAAGACTTTGAAAGACTTGGTATTATGAGCTTTCTCCTTCTTTTTCTTTGTCTGTATAATCTAATCTCTCTCCCTCTCTCTCTCCCTTTCTCTCTCTCCCTCTCTCTCACTCTCTCTGCAGTTCCATGATGTTGCATGATCCTTCCAGCTCAATCTCCCAAGTAGGTGGGACAGCAGATGTGCTCCAACATGCATAATTAATTTATATTTATTACGTAATTATTATAGAGAGAAAACTAAGATACTTTTGTATTTTTTGGGAGGGAGTACTGAGTCTCGAACTCACAATCTCACACTTGCCTGGCAGGCACTTATGCTGCTGAGGTAAATTCTCATCCCTATTTTTTTTTTAAGTATAAAGACTTTGACCAAGAATTCCAATTCCAGGATGCTGTCCTAAGGAAATACCGAAGATGACCACAAAGATGTAACTACAGGAATAAATGATACACTGTTGCTCACAGGGCAAAATTGGGCTCATGCTAAAATTTTCAGCAGTGGGAATTGGTTGAATAAAATACAGGCTGCCATGCAGTCACTAAAAATTATCTGTAGAAGCACAGCTGTTAATTATGAAAAATGTATATGAATATATGATTGGAGAGAAAAAACAGGTTTTGGAGCATGATGTATTTAGCCAGCCCGTATGTTTATAATATGTTCTTCGTCCAAAATCTGAAAGGATAGACATTTAGATATTTAGATGATCATTTCATTTAAGAGTTGATTACAAGCGATCTTATCTTTATACTTTCCTGATTATTTTAGTAAAATATTATGTTATGATAAATTATTATATTATTTTTATTTATTTATTGTAATGCTGAGGAATCCAACTGAGGGCTTAACATAGCCAACTCAAGTGCTGTGCCATTGCACCACAGCCCTGGCCCCTAAAAATTATTATTATTATTATTTTTTTTTTTTTTTTGTGGCACCGGGGATTGAACTCACAGCTTTGCACCTGCCAGAGCAGGCACTTAAGCCACTGAGCCAAACTCCCGGCCCTGGTTTTTTGAGGCAGGGTGGCACTATGTAGCTCAGGTCGGCCTTGCGCCGCGTTGTAGCCCAAGCCGGCCTCGAACTTACAACGCTCCGCCTACCTCAGCCTCCCGAGTGCTGGGATTAAAGGCGTGCGCCACCACGCCCGGCTAAAAATTATTATTTTAAGAAGGAAAAACAACCTGAGAAGTGAGGTGGTGAGAGGTGGAGCTGGACCTGAGGGTCCTCTCCAGACTGAAGGAGGCCAGGATGCACTAGGAGGCCTGGACTGGGGACAGCCTACCCTGTGCTGTGAAGACTCCCTGCTCCTTCCTGCGCCTGTGCCTGCGCCTGAGCCGGCACCAGCCAAGGCAGCCAGCGCCCCTCCCCGCGGGCGCTCTCTGCCATTCACCCTCTGGAATTAGCTTGCAGAGACCGTTTTAGGAAGCCCGTGGGCGGTTGGAAGCAACTTGTGAGCAGAGCTGGAGGCTGCTGAGAGCTGTGGAGAATGAGTGCCCAGAGGAAGACAGGCAGAAAATAAGGGGAAGCCAGGACTTTTTCCATGTTTCTTTTTGGTTTGATTTTTCAAAAACAGTTCTCCAGAAAATGCTTGTTTTGGTCCAAATATTTCCTTCTCGGCCTCCCCTCATTTCCTCTTGCCCTCCATAGAGAGACTGAGTGTAAGGCTAGGACCAGAAACTTGGTCTCAACGTTTCCTCTGACTTGCTGTGCAATCTTACACCAGCACTCACCTTCTCTGAGCCTCAGTTTCATCTTCTGTCAAACTAGACCAGATGGACTCAAAGTTCTCTTCCCACTCTGAGGCCCCCAGGATTTTGGAATTCCATCTCAGGAGCAGGGCAGCTGGGGCAGATGTCTCCAAGTCTGCTTTTATAGTTCCAAGATTCTGAGATTTGTGCTTTCATGTCTCAAACAGGCTGCCAAGAGCTTCTGGTTTTTGCAGTGTGTGGTTCTAGATTGCAATAGTATTAAATTTCCAAGATTTTAGGCCAGGTTCTAGCTCACTATTTAATATGAAAGATTATCTGGCTGGGCTCTCTCCAGCGGTATGGATACAGAAGTCTTCAGTCCTGGGACCCCAAAAGTGAGGTTCAGGCCCCAGGTATTCTCCTGAAGCACACGTGAAAAGGATGGTTCACAAATATGGTGAGCTTATTACCGGCCATGCTTCTGCAAGTGGCCATTTGTCATCTGAACCCTTCTTCCAACCTACAGCAATCATCTCCCATTTACTGAACACCTACTAAATACATGGGGGCTGCAGAGATGACTGGTTGCAAGAGGCTGCTCCTGTATTTATACCTAATTTTGAGATAATGAAGCAGAGGCTCACTGATGTCCAGTAGATTGCTAAGGTCATGGAGCTAGCTAGAAGGTGGTAAAACCTGACCTCAAGCTTAGTGATACACACCTGTCATCCCAGATGGTCGGGAAGCTGAGGCAGGAAGACTGTAAGTTTGAGGTCATCCTGTGAAATATAGTGAGACCTTTTCTCAAAATAAAATTTAAAAGGGGGTGTTTCCAGTGGCACAGCACTTGCCCAGCATGTTTTATTCCCAAACACGTGAGCCTGGATTAGTTGACTCCAGAGCCCTGCTGAAATGGGTGCTCCACCTTGCAAACTGCAGTCTTGCTGCAAGGTCAGTCATGGAGAAAGACAGGAAATGGCTTTCAGACAGGATTCCCAGAACAAGGAAACTGACCTGGCAAACCCACCCAGGGTAGGTTCACAAGCAGGTGGGGCCTGTGTTTCTTCCTGTAAGTGTGTGGGTGTCTGTGTGGCTCCGGGAGGGTGTGTATCTGTCTCTGTGTGGGTGACGCTGAACAATGCGCGCATGCGCATCAGATGTGTGTGAGCCATTGGATGTGGGTGCTGGTTGTGGCTGTTTGTATGCTCTGCTGTCTCTCTGGGAGCAGGTGAGAGAGACTGAGCATGAGCTCTGTGGAGCCTGTGAGAGGAAAGCAGGGCGCGGAGAGCTGCACTGCGTACTCCATACTGGCCTCCTTTGTGGTTGGGTACACAGCCCTTCAGTGTCCCAGGGTTTTGGGCCCTGCAAACCTGCCTGTCCCTTTCCTGTCCCTGCATTTGGTCCAGTTGAACCTGCAGCCCCCATCTCCCACACCAGTCTCTTTCCCTGGCTTCCACACTGCCTACCCAGGACCATCACGGGAGCTTCTTCAGCTGGATTTAGGTCTCACACTGGCCTTGGCTTTGATCCATGCAGGACTGGTGAACCTTCTCCAAGAAGACAGCTGGGTTCCAGGGTCCTGGTCCTGAACCTAGCTGTGTGTTCACACACCACTTGCTTTCAGTCTCTGGACTCCCCTTTTCTCTGCCCCAAACTGGGTTTGCTAATGCCTGTGTGTATCTTACGGGGGTGATTCTGGGAGAAAATTCTAGAAAGATGTGTGGTCTAAGAACAAGACAGGAACTTCATGGCCACATAATGAATCTCTTAGTGGGTGTCTGTTAGTCTTATTAGACTCTAGATTTTATTTGGCTACCTCTGAGAACAGAGAATTAATTACTTGCAAAGAGCCCATTCCAGTATAGGCAAATTTGACTATAAATTTCACCTCACAGGAAGGTTTAAGATCTACTTCATGTCTTTACTCCACTGGTCTCAGCCTTGCCCTCTGAGGCTCATGACGTTCAGTATAAAACCTTGTAGGAACCCTGAACAGACACGGGGTGGCCAAGTAGGACCATTCAGCTGGGACCAATTTCCTGGCTGTGTTGATGGAGTCCCCAGTACCTTCCAGGTAGAGGATGCTGGGGAAGGCGGCTGATGTCTGAAGATCCCAGGGAAGCCTATAAGTGGTTGATCTAGGTAAGGTTGGTTGTTGCTGGCAACCCTGGACCCTGGGGAGTTTTGGGAACCACAACTTGAGAGAAGAGAGTGCATGCAGGTGAACAGATGACAGGGAGAGGTGTGGCTCCCTGCACAGCACAGGCTGTCACCAGGGTGAAGGATGACATGTGCTAAGAGCTTGGCACGAATAGAGGCCTGATGGGAACTGCTGTTAGGATATTATTCATCCAGTCAGCCATTCATTCACTTGTTTTTCTCTATGCTAGGCCCAGGGCTGAGGGTTGGTGACCTAGAGACAAGGCAAGCATAACCTCTCATTCTCAAGCCCCAACACCTCCCCAGCAGTATTGGGCAGGCAGGAAGACAGATTCTGCTGAAGGTATGTTTGTCATCGGAATTCAGGGCTGTCTGGCACACAGGTCCTGGTCCAGCATATATCACACCAAAGAGGTTGCAAGAAGCTCAGCTGCCTAGAGTTGGGGAGCATGCAGATCCCTCTTGTTTTACAGAGGAGAAAACTGAGCCCCTCTAAAGATGGAAAGGACAAGAACCAGGGGTCACAGCAGGCTCAAGGCTTGCCACATGCTCGTAGAGTTGCAGTTTCTGGGTGGGAGCATGCTGGAGGTGCCAGGTCCTGCACACAGACTTGACCTTGGGCCAGTTCCAGTGAGGTGTCTTGTACCCCTAGAAGCATATTCCAGGCTGCAGGGGGCTGGTAGCAGTAGCACTGGTCTGCACACAGGATAGCTTGGGCTCTGTCCCTGGCCTAGACATGCTGGGTAACCTTAGGCGAAGCCTGTGCTCTCTCTGGGCCAATCTCATCCTTACTGGAAGCCTAGAGCATTCAACCTGCATCAGAAAAAACAGGCTGTCTTTCAGATGCAGCTTCCTCCAGTTGACCATAACTGAGACAGTTTCGGTAGCCTGTGTCTCAGCATGCACTCTGCCTAGGTCACAGATTCATGAGAGCTCTCTTGGTGTCAGAGTCCTATACCCCAGAGCCTGCAAGCTGCCTCAAGTGGTCCTGGTGGTCCCTCTGTCTCATGGGAGGCAGGAAACTCGAAAATTCTCTTTCTGAGCAGCAATTCACAGCATGCACTGTGGCCCTGCACTGCCCCCAGAGGCCATCAAGTGAGCTGGCTCTGCAATCTTGGGTCCCTCTTCTGTCACATAACTCTGTGCTGGCCAGCTCCCTGAGCCCTTCCACTTAATCTCTTCTCACAGATGGCAAGCTGGTGTTCACTGCACATGAGGAAGACAGCATCTCTGAGCAGAGGCATGAAGGACTGAACTCCAAGTGCAGTGGCTGAGCAAGGCTGCTGCCCCTGCCTTCCTGGCTTTCAGCTGCATCTTAGATAGATCAAAGGGAAGGAAGTGAGTCCTGGCCTATAGTGTGCCAGGCATTTCATTTTCTGTACACAACCAGCTCTTTACACTCACCCTGAGAGCTGGCCATAACACCCATTGCACACAAGAGGAACTGAACCTCACAGAAGTCCAATGACTTCCCTGATACTCTTTAGCAGGGGCAAGGCTGGACCTGCTAAATGCTAGCTTCTAGGCATCCCTTCTACCCAGCCAAATGACCATCAGCAGGGTAAGAGGAACACACCTATGGCTCAGAACGGCCTAGCCTCTAATTCCAGAAGCTCTGTAAGTCTCCATGGGGCACTGAGCCATTTATATGACCTTGCTGTATCTCAATCTTCTCATCGTAGTGTTGGATAATAAATCTTCCTCTGTTCTCTCTCACCTTATAAGCCCTGCCCTGCCCCCACCTGTGGTGTCATCAGGCCTCTAAGGCACACTCAAGAATGATCACATGCTAGGGCTGGCCAGGGGTATGATCCCAGCCACACCCAGGCAGGTCAGTTCCGCCAGAGGCTGGACAGAGACTCCCATAGATTTGAGCATCTTCCTCCAGCCACAGAAAGAGTATAGTAAAGCAGAAAATTTGCAATCCACTGGCTTGCAAATGTGGCTTTGGTTGGCTTGCACACTGTTGTTTTTAAAAACCTGAATTTGTTGCCAATATTTAAAAATAGAGAAGTTTCACATAAAAACCCAGATTTCTGGCTTCTCTTGAAAACTATGAGGAATGTGCCTTGAATGGACTGCCCTGGGCAGACTGGGGAGCAGAGACATGCTTGCTCTTGGATCCCATGGGCCTCTCCATTCATCCACACAGCCTTCCTGGCCCTTCTTGACATCTGAGCTCACCTTCCGTGGTACAAGGGTTAAGACCTTGGGCTCTGGAATCAGGCTGACATGGGTTAGTCCAAATGTGTGGCTCAACTGCAGTGTGACCATTGGAAAGGTCCATAAAGTGTTGGGGTCTGTTTCCTTGTTGGTAAATATGAATTCACACAGGACCTACTTCATATGGATGTTGCAAAGCTTCAAAGAGTAAACATATGTGAAGTCACTGCTGCTATTTAACCTGCTACCTGGCATGTAGTGCATGCTGAGCAAATGCCAGCTGTGGTCTGGATTGCAATTATCTTCCCCCAACAGGAGCTAACAAGACAGGAGCAGTAGCAGCAGCAGCAGCTCTGGTGCCTCCCCACTCTGCTCAGGCCCAGCCTGGAGCTCTCCGTTAGCTACACACACACTCGCGTGGCAGCAGTAATCCTGTCTGTGTAGCACATCCAAAGACAGCAGATCAATAGCCACTAAGTGCTCCAGTGCCATTGCTGAAGCCCATGGTACTGTCCAGGCTGTTGGAAGATGAGTTCAAGCTCTTTTACCCTTTTGTAAAAAAAAAAAAAAAAAAAAAAAAAAAAAAAAGGCGCCTCATCATGTGACCCTGGGCAAGTTTTTTTCCTTCCCAGGATGTCAGTTTCACCAATTGCAATATGAGACTGATCTCTGAGTCCCCTTTCAAATCTGACATCTTAGGAGTTTGCAGATGGCAGGCAATGAAGACCAAACTCTCCCAAAGTAGGAGTGAATTATTTCGGATTCTTTTTGTCTGCAGTGACAGAAACCTGTTACAAAGGGACTTAAATTTAAAGGTATTGTGTTAGCTCACAAAGGAGGAAGCCTAGGGATTGTGGGCTGCAGGCAGGGCAGGATCCAGGCACTCCAGCAATGTTGTCAGATCTTTCTTGGTCTCATTTCTCAGTTCAGATTTCTTCTGTGTTGCCTTCATCCTCAGCTTAAGAACAGGGTTTCCTGTGATAGAATGATGAGCCCTATTAAGCCCAACAGAGACTATTCTAGAGTTATTACTCCAAAAGGAAGTGGTATCCTTTTGCATCTTCTAAAAGCATCATCTTAGGAAAGGTGCCAGTTAGCCTCACTGCAATCACTTGCCTATCCCTGTGAGTGGTAGGATGGGGTGAGGTAATGCGACTGGTATTCCCACCAAGGATAACATAAAGCAGAAAAGTCTTCCTGTCTTCGTCAAAGCAAAGGACCCCAGATATGAGAAGGCAGGTGAACTTAAATGAGTTGTGCAGTCTGAAATAACAGCAACCAGAGGCCACTCCAAAGGCCTTTAGCACAGAGGAAGAGGGACTCTCCCAACCAATCTGGTATTTATGCACTCAGCCCTGCTTGGAGCAGGACTATGTAGGGGTACGAATCACGAGCAAATGATCTTAGCTCTGAGGAGCAGGAAAAACACTCCACACTGTAAGACTGTGGTGTCAAGGGCCAGCCATATGCAGCTTGGCTGTAAATGCCATGAGGGAATCAGGGAGGCTTGTGAGAAGCCCTTGGTAGCCGCAGGAAGGACAAGGATGGAGGTGTGAAGTAGCACATTTGGACTTAAAATGTGGAGAGGAAAAATGAAGACCAGATGTGAGGCATGAGAGGTAACAGTGTGGCTGAATTAAGCGGGGTTGAGGAAACATGATTTCAACTATGGCAAAATAAAAAAATGAGAAAGAATAACACTGTAAAAAACTGGAACAAAATATAGGTTAATATACATTTTGTCTTGAGATGGGAATGAACTTTTAAGCATTAAGCAAAGAAAAAAATCAGATCAAAAAAAAAATCCTTGCCATATACGACATAAAAAGTCAAGCATACATTTCTAAACATCATAAAACTAAAAGGCAAATGAAAAAACTGGAGGAAATATTTACAATATGAACATATTAATGATAAGATGAATGCTTACATTAAAAAACACATAAAGACCCCCCACCCCCCCCAAAATAGGCAAATGACATGAAAAGGCAACTTCCAAAAGGGAAATCAACAATGGTATAACCTTCCTCATTCAAAAGGTACCCTAAGATCATTCCTTATCTGCACAGCCTGTTCCCCAGCTACAGGCTACTCCACCTGGACTACAGTTGTTTGGCTTAGTGACCCACAGAGAAGGCAAGGCCTATGAGGATGTAGGTCATTAGATCAGCCTCTTAGAGGGCTTGCATCTGCCAACATCTTTCTCTAAAGTCTTTTGCAAGACTCAACACCAACTCTGGGAGGACAGGGACAGATAAGAGTAAAGAAGCCTCTGCTCAAGTGCATTCCAGCCTGGGGAGCCCCTCAGCGGCCCCAGAGGCCCACAAGAGGGAAGGCAGAGGTAGCCACCTGAGTCAGATGCTGTCCCCCTTCTTCTGTCTAGAAGCATCCCACAGCCAGATGCCACCACTCAAACCAGGTTAGTCCAATTTACCCACAGATATGGAGAGTCTGGGCCAAAACACGAGCAAGATGTCATGACTCAAGAGGCTATGGGTCTGCCCAACACCCCTGCAATTGACTGACACTGGCAGTTGTCAGGCTGGCAGCCTCAAATTCACTGGCAATTATTATATATTATATAATTGTCCTTATTTAGGACTGCCATACTGTGGCAAGGGCAGAGTTGAACATACATTCTAGCTCTGAGAGGAAGTCCTTTCACTCTCTGGTCCTTGACTCCCTTGTCTGTATGAAAACGAGGCCCTTCCTGAAAAGCTGATACGCTAGATGGAATACAGCAAGTAAAGGACCCTACATGGTGCCCAGCGGTGAGAAGAGGGCCCCCAACTGATATGAAACCCCCATGTGGAAGTGGATGTATGATTCTTCAGCTGCTCCTCACAGCTTGTTCTCAAGGTACAACTCATCTGTCAGCATCCCCTTAGAAGTAAGTCCAAACCCGACCCAGATAAACATTCGAGGAAGTAGAAAGGAAATGGAGAAAATCTAGGAAGAAGCTGGACAAAGAACCAAGAAAAAGGGACCTACACTGGATATTGGACAGTCCCACAGAGAAACTCTGATTCTACCTTCCTCCCACCAAGCAGTTTAACAGACAGCTACTGTCCAGAGGAATCTAGAGAGTCAACACAGAAGGAGCACCAGATCCAGGACAGACAGTAGGGCTGGCTGGCATAGGAGGCACTGGAACACAGATTTAAGACAATAAGCACAGACCAACCCCCAGCAGCAAGCAGCTGGCTTTATTTCTGGCTAATTCCTCATTGCAGTAGGAAGGCCAGGCCTCAGAAGGAGCCCAAGCTGAGAGAGAATGAACCAGCACCTGAGACTGGATATTCTGGAGAGAGAAAGGTCGAGACAGGTTTAATGAAAACCAGGTCTGTCTGGGCAAGATCTAAGGTGAGGAAGTGTTGTGGTGTTCAGCAGGGGTTGGAGAGAAAAGTGGTCTGCAGAATTACAGGATCACATAGGCTCCAAGGATTCCTGAGCAGTTCAGGTGAGCAATCCCATTCTGTTCTGCTTTATATTTGGCAAATGTGACTCAGTGGTGGCTTTGGCTACGCATTCAGAACTCTGTATTTCTAAGCCTCATTTCAGCAGGGGATGGTATCCTGGTCAAGCCAAAGTCTGATTAGCTGGACAGACCAGCATGTCAGGATGCCCCGGGAATATTAAATAATATTTACAGAGAATGACGTTGGGGAAGTAATTACTGATGGTAAGAGGCAATCAACAGCAGGGAACTCCTCCACTGCTCAAGTGATGAGAAATTAGATGGAACAAGGCTCACAGCAACAAGGGTTTGTCATGGGGACAGTGGAAGGGGCTAGAAAGTCACTACTTCTGCTGATTCGGTTAATAGGATAAACCAGCCTTGCAAATAAGAGCCAGACCCCAGGAGGCCTGCATTTGACGTGATTCTAAAATCAGGCCAGGTCCTGCCAATAGCTTCATTTTCAGAGGCATTAAAACTGGAAGAGCTTAGAGATCAGTCACACCAATGATTCTGTTTCGAAGGCTCCTGCCTTCCAAAAATACTGCAAGTATTAAGTAATAATTAATTTTTTTCACATTTTTAATTCATCAAAGACACACAGAGGACTGCCAAGTGGGACATACAGAAGACCTAAAGTTGATACCACTTTGGCCCCATATTATTTTGCATAAATATAGCAGTGATGGTGAACCTTAGAGCTTTCAATGATACAAACAGCCTGCTGCAGCACATGTCATAGGTTTGCCACCACTGAAATATAGTTTCCTTTAAGAAAAATTTAACACAAGGGTCATTTTTTTTTTTTTTTTTGGAGGGGGTTTTTTGAGACAGAGTCTCACTATGTAGCTTAGGCTGGTCTTGAACTATGTAGCCCAGGTGGGCCTTGAACTCGCAGTGATCCTGCCTCAGCCTCTCAAGTCCTGGGATTACATGTGTGTGCCACTATGCCCAGCTCTAAGGGTCAAGTTTTAAATCCCTGACGAAGCTTGAAAACTCCATCTCAGAAACCTTGAATCCAAGCCATGTTCCTCTACATAAGGAGAGCACAGGTGGCTTGCCCAAAGCCACACAACTGGCTGTCAGTAGAGTCCAGGATAGACCTGAGGAGCTGGGTGGAGAGGACAGCACAAGAGTAAACTATAGCTGTGAATGCAGTGGCACAGTGGACTATGGATACCAGGGAACATGGGCTTGATTCTCATCCTCAATACTTACTAGTTGTGTCACCCTGGCAAAATGATCTAAGCTAGATTTACCCACATACTATTACAAGGATGAAATAACAAAATAGAGCTCTTAGTTAATAGTAGCCACTTTGGGGGGGGGGCAGTACTGGGAATTGAACTCAGGACCTTGTACTTGCCAGGCAAGCACTTATGCCTGCTGAGCTATATTCCCGGCCACTATTATTTAACCTATTTCACTATGTGAGTGTATGTGTATGGTAGAGATAGTGTCTGGGTTAACCCAGAAACACTGACAAGCTTGAAGAATGAGGTCATATGATCCAACTTCCAAGTGCTATCTTGACAGTGCCAGCAGGAGATAAACTCTGTCTCAACAGTGATCTAAGTACTAAGCACGATGCTGTTACTACTCAGAAATATCACTTGGAAATGAGTGGGCCTCAGAACCAAGGCCCCATCTAGACTTACTACTTTTGAAATGCTGAAAGGTGCAATGATAACCTGCACCTCCAGAAACTGAGATACAACTTATACACCATAACAGTCACCATTTTAAAGTATGCACTTTCAGAGGTTCTTAACACCCTATCTTCACAAGGTTGTTAGAACCATCACCATCTAATTCCAGGAAATTTTCAAAAAAATCCAGGATCCATTAGCAGTCACTTCCCATTTCCTTTTCTCATGCTCTGACAACCACTGAGCCACTTTCCATCTCTATGGACTTGTGCACTCAGATATCCAGTGAGTGGGAGTAGTTTGTCTAGCCTCCTCACTTGGCAAGCCACATTCAAGGTTCATCTACGTGGTCACACACATCGGGACCTCATTCCTTAGAGTCTGTATTTTTAACAAGCTCCCCAGGTAGTTCTCACAAGTGGGCTTTGGACAAGAAAAGAATAGCAAATTCATACAAGGTGAAACTTCAGGTTTATTTTAAAGTTACAAGGTGTGCCTGTCTCTAACACCTACAGGGAATAGGCAGTGCTGGCTGCCTGTCTCCTCCAGAGACTGCAGAGTTAGGCAGGGTCTCCTGGGTGCTCTGCAGAGATGTGTGCAAATGGGCCTGGCTTAGAACACTGTAAGTGGCCTGACTCAGAAAACTGGGCAGAGTAACTACAAGAGTCTCACACAAGGGGATTAGTCTCAATTCAAAGACTTTAATGTACATTATGCTCTTGGAAAAACATCTCCAAGGAAACAAGAGAAACCGAAGTCTTAACCAGCAGGGATTCTTATTCAGACACCTGCTGTGAGCCCCAGCTTTAGGAGACAATGGCATCAGGACTTAAGAGTACAACAAATGATCTGAGGTCAGCGTGGAGGGCATATGTGTCCATCTAGAGATGGAACTCTGCCATACAGCACAACGGGTATGCCCTCAAAACTCCCAGGAAAGCAGAAGCATCATCATTCAGATGACAGACAGGTCCACAGGAGGGCTACGAAGATCCAGATTGACCAGGTCATTTCCAGGGCTCAGAGGGCACAAACTTCAATAGGGCCTAAGAAGCCTGCTTGGGACAAGAACTTTTGTTTTCATTGTTGTATCTCCAGTCATCAGAAACAGTCATGGTAGCTCTTGTGAGGAATCAGGGTATGTAGTGGGTGCCAAGTCCCTCTGTGTCTGAGGCTTTGGAATGTAATGGATGGTAAGTGAAAGCACCAGAATCCCTGAGGCCAAGGGCCACTCCAGTTTTGGAAGATTAACCACTGGACAGGACAATTAAATTTAGGGGGAGAAAGCCAAAGCTGACCCAATCCAACTATCTGACCCCACTTTCCAGTCCAGGCTCACTACTACGTTTTTTGTTACAGACTCCCATTCAACTAGGGGCAGGTACAAATTGCAGCTCATTTCTCCTATGAACATATATTTAACTTCAAAAAAATCATCCACTGATATCTCAGACTCCCAAGGCAATCGGGGTTTCTTGTTTTCTAATCATCCTATAGAACAAGAGATCAGTTCTCTTGGACTTTCAGTTCTACTTCTTGTCAGAAGGAATGATGATGCTCCGGAGGTAGGTCTCTCCCAGGAACTTCTGTAAGAATCTGTCAGCTCAGCCAGGACCGGGCTGACACAGAACCCACAAATGTGCTTTTAGGATGGGTACAGCCTCTTTTACAATAAAGGAATTTATTTACTGGTGAAGGAGGGAATTCTGGCTCTGTCTTCAAAGAACCTGGTAGAACTGCTGCCTTGGAGGGTCTCAAGGTAAGATAAGGTGAATGGAGAGGCCAGGACTGCATTCATGTGGGAAGAGGCCTCTCACAGCTCCTGTGTTTGCAGAGTTAGCCAGTCTCGATGCCCTCGGGCAGCTCCACCACCACCGGGGCACAGTCCTCAGGCTCTGAGGCAAAGTCCCACCGAAACTTCTTGGTCAGGTGGGCTTGGAATTTTTCAGCTTTCTTCCTCAGGGTAGGATCCACAGCAATGCTGGAGGCTGAAGAAAAGAAAACCTACAGAGAACATAGGGTAAGTCACTCCTGAGAACAGAGGGACCAAGAAAGCTGTGGAAATTTCCTCCTGGTGTTCAGCTCTCTGGGACAGTTGATCAGCTGCTGTTGGCACAGGGCCCACCCTGCCCCAGGAAAGAAGGTCCAAACCTAGCTGTGATGCTGGAACAGGACTAGAATGGAAAACTATTACGCTGGACAGCGATACCCCATGGAGACTATGGTCAGTGGGGCCACCACCATTGTCCTACTCCTTGGGGGTAGGGGAGGGTCTATGAGGTACCTGGGCAGTAACTCAAAGGAACTAGCAACTACACTAGCTGGTGTTAAGAAAGGCTTGGGAAGCACATATATCCTCAGATCTCACAAATTCTAGGCCCTTGGTTAATAAGGCTGAATAGCTGTTCTAATCTTCTAAATCAGTTAGGGACCATCAGTTTGAGGCTTCTGTCTGCCTTAAAAGCTGTATTTGATGTTCATTTTTTAAAAAAGTATTGTCTTATTTGTGGTAAAACATATATACTTACCATTCAAACCATTTTTTCTAAATCCCTTTTAAGTGTACAGTTATGTGGCATTAAGTACATACACATTATTGTGCACTGCCACCATCCATCCACAGAACTTATTCATCTTTCCCAAATGATATCCTGTACCCAGTAAACACTAATTCCCCACTATTTCTTCCCAGCCCCTGGTAACCACTTTCCTATTTCCGATACCTATGAATCTGACTACATAGGTAATGTTATATGACTACCTCATATAACATTTATTCTTTGGTGGCTGGTTTATTTCACTTAGAATACTGTCTTCAAGGTTCACCGATGTTGCAGCATGTATCACAATTTCATTCCTTTTCAAAACTGAGCAACACTCCATTGTATGAATGTACCACGTTTTATTTGTCTTTTCATTCCTTAGTGGTCATTTGGGTTGTTTCTACATTTCAGATATAGTGAATAAAATTGCCATGAATATGGCTGTACAAATACAGTTTGTTTGAGTCCCTACTTTCAATTGTTTTTTGGTATAGACCTAGTATGGAACTACTGGTAATTCTATATTTAGTTTTTTGAAGAACTGCCACAGTTTTCCACAGCGGTTGTTCTATTTTACATTCCCACCAGTAGGGTACCAGGATTTCTCTATATCCTGGCTGACACTGGTTATTTTCTGTTTTTTGTTTTTTAATAGCCGCCTGTTCTAATGGGTGTGAGGTGATATCTCAATGTAGTTTTGATGAGGATTTTTTTTGGATATTGGCCATTTTTAAACTATAAATTTCTTTGGTAAAATACAGTTTCCTTCGACTATTTGAAACATTGGGTTGTTCTGTTGTTAAGCTGTATTAATTCTTGACAGATTCTAAACATTCACCTCTACTTTGATGTTCTCATGAATTTAGTTTTATTAATACAAACATGGGCAGGGGGGTGGCAGAACAACACACATATAACTCATTCCAAATTGTTCTGAATCTCAGTTCCTTCTAAAAACAACAGCAAACCCACTACTCCTTACACTATCTTACTAGCCTCAAAGAAGTTTCAGCATGTCCAACTGGATCCTCACCTTGTCCTGGGAAGATACATTAGAATGTGTATTTTAAGGACATGGAGGCTGAGAAGTACTAAATGCCTGGACCAAAAGCATCCAACAGGAAAAGAATGGTCTTTCGCATACTACTGCCTGCTGCCCCACAGGACCCTACAGGCATGGATATGAGGACAGAAGCACCAGTTCTTTGACCCATATTACCTTTATGCCACAGCTGGCCTGCAGGTCACTGTGGAAGAACTCTGGGTTCCAGATCTAACTTGATAAAAGTAACAGGTATCCTCTACAGCTGCTATGAAGGACGATGTACCCCTCCTCTCACTTCTCTATAGTCTTGTTAGAAGCACCAAATAATTGATCAATAAATAATGTGATGGTGTTAGTGAGAAAAGGCTCATCCTGTGGAGGTGGTGACTTGTATACCAGACCCCTAAATGTCACTGGCTCAGAAGCTCTACCCCATTGTGAGGTGGCTTGTGTAAAGGCCCAAACTGAAATGAACTGTTCTGACCTCTGTTCCCCCAGCACTGTCCCCAAGGCTCTCACACTGCTTGAATCACAGTGGTGTGTGCCTGCAAGAGTAGGGAACATGTCTTAATTATCAGTGTGTCCCACACAATGTATCACTCAGGACCTGGTGTAGAGCGACAGCCCCTAGGATGCTCACTGAATGGCCAGAACAAGACAGGATTGTGTGCATTTAGTAGTGGCCAGAAGTGAGAGGCTGGAACAAGCTGGTCTCATACATCGTCCACCCTTCCTACCCACCTCTCAGATATGCCTGAGAGTAGAATCAACTAGAAGTGAGTACATAACAGAAGGCTTTAGTTATAAAACTACAGCTTCTAATTTGAAAACTGGTTTGTCCTTTTTAAAGAACTTGTCCACTTAAATCTTTCTACAAACCTGGCACGCAGAAGGACAGGAAATTACTACTCCCATTGTACAGACAAGGATGCTAGGTGTGCTGCACCTTACATTGATAAACACTGAGCAAGATCCAGTCAGCAGAGGCATATCTCAATTTAATCCTTTTCCCAAAAAGATTGCTTTGTTTGACAAAGACTAAACACATCCTTGATATTTTTCAGCACTGCTTTGTGTGTGTGTGTTGGGGGCGGGGGACCTATAAGGTGCACGTGGTTCTGGAATTATCCCCCTTCAGGCCTCTAGAACCCAGAGCACAGCCCAGGTTGATTTTAAGTAAAGCTTTAGGTTGGGGGTGGCAGCACATGCCTATAATCCCAGCATTCAAGAGGCTGAGGCAGGAGGATAATTGTGAG
>RJWM01004413.1:0-101846 GCA_004363535.1 Dasyprocta punctata | reverse complement strand
ACGATGCGCAAATTGCAACCATTGTCAAGCTTCTATCTTCCGGTTTTGTAAACCTGCAATGTTGTGTATTTATGCTAGTTGTTTGCTTGTCTCTTTTGCTTGTTGTTTTTACTATATATGTCATTTTTTTGTTGTTGTTGTTGTAGTTTTTGTTTGTTTTGTTTTTCTTCGCTTAAATAAAATTAAAAAAAAAAAAACAATTGGTCTCTGTAATGAATGAACTAGACTATATTGAGCAATAAAAAAGGCTAAATTCAGCTAAATTATTAGCAATTCTTTTGTTCTGTATTCAAGAAGCGATTACTCTTGAATTATGTCAGCCAGCCTCCTTCCTCATTACCCAAATGAAACAAAATACCACCCAAAGTTCAAATCACCAGTGCATAAAGCACAATGCCAAAAGGATTCAAAATTTCAACTGTATATAAAATGCATAAAATGGGCAGACTTTATGCAACTATACATCATACATTAAAATCCGTACCTTATATAAAATAGGAATGTTTGTGTCTGGATTTCACATCTTTAGTTCTTTGTTATTAACTAAGCAGTTCTATCTTTAGATCCTGAAAACTGATTACTGGCAAAAGACTAGATCAATATTTATCTATATATTATTCCCTTTTTTGTTTTCTCCTTTCCCCCATCCCAGTTGATCTTGCCTTTCGAGCAATATATATATATATATATATATATATATATATATATATATATAATAGCTAAGATAATTGTACTACTAATTCTATTAGTTTATTTAAAGGAACAGTTAGTGCTTATATTGTTCTATCAGTTTTGCATGCCTGTGTTTGGTAATCTGATAAACTACTTTGAAGACAACAATATGCAGTATAATAACCATTAGTAATTTCCTATCATCTTGTTTTGAAATTCTGTAACATTTTAAACTTTTTCTCTGTAAAATAAAAAAAAAATTAAAAGGACTAGTTCAAGTACCTCACACATAATAGGAGCTCAAAAACAAACTCTGGATAGATGAAACAATCCATGTGTCGACATTGTCATGGTTGGAAACAAATCATAGCATGGTCAATATTTTTAAAAAACTGGCAAGGAGGAAAGAAAAAAAGAGGCAATGTGTTGTCTTCATTTCTTCCCATTTTGGAAATTAATAAATAGATAAAGAGGTCAATTTGTAGCTTTCACTGAGACTGACAAGGGAATACTTTTTGGGGAAAGACCAGCTATTTTAATAAAAAGCTATTTTCTTGATGAGTTCCACCATTAGTAACTCATTAAATGCAGGTGGAAAGAGAAAAGGACTTTTAGTACTAAGATTGTGGGTGCTTACTTGAGGTTGTGGACTGGCAGAATACACAAGGATTTCCTTTGTAGAGAATCATTCCTGGTGAGAAAGCATAACTTTTTTTTCAGTTTGTTTTGTTCGTAGTTTGGTTTGGTTTTGCTTTGTTTCTTTCATGGAAAAAGAATAATGGTGCTAAGCGATAAACTTGAGTATGTTAAATGTTAGTTATTTGAGCAGATGGTGATTCATGAGCTGGGCAGATCCAGACCACAGGCAATTTGGAGTTTCATCAAGAGGGTGCAAGAGAAAAAAACATTTATAAAATGATCACAGAAGCAAATTAGAATAGTTAGTTGGTATTAAAATTGGATCTGATACGTTGCCCAAAGGCACATTGAAGGTACTGAAGGCTTGGTCACCAGTTTGTGATGCTACAGGGACATAGTGGCACTTTTATGAGGAAGGATCAAGTAGGAAGAGGTTATACATTGTATCTTTGAAGGCGATATTGTTATCCCTATCCCTTCCACTCTTTTTGCTTCCAGAACACAATGAGGTGAGCGGTTTCCTCTGCCACATGCTCCCACCATGATGTATTTAACTTGCTATAAGCTCAAGAACAATTGTGCCAAGTGACTGTGAAAAAAGTTTATGAATTAAACCTGAATTTCTTATAAGTTGATTATTTCAGGTGTTTAGTCACAGTGATGGAGACCTGACAATGCAATTCATTGCAATGGAAAGTTCTTAGAGGTTCTTGGTCATTTCTGATTGGTTAGAGAATCTAGTTAAAGATTATTTGCAGGCTACCCAACTGCTAAATTACTCTGAGCTGCTGAAAATGGTGGTGCATGCCTGTAATCTCAGCACTCTGAGAGGCTGAGGCAGGAAGATTACAAGTTCAAGCCCAATTTAGTGACTTACCAAGAACCTGTCTCAAACTAAAGTGTAATAATAATAATAATAATAGTAACAATAATAATAAATTGACTATAGATGTAGCTCAGTGTGATCGCCCTGGGTTTTATCCTCAGTACTACAATTAATTCATTAATTAACTAAAATTTTAAAAATTACTTTAAACTGAGCTTTAGTATAGTTACTTCAGAATGCTGGAATCATCTTAACCTATTAAATAGCATTTTTAACAATACGGATTGAATAATAGTTGGGTTAACAACTTCACATGGATACCAATTTATTACTATTTATGCATGCTTAAAATTTTTGGAGTTCCATAGTAACAAAGTATAGCTACTTAACAGGCAAATATACTTTCATGATGCTGTTTTCATAAGGAAGCAATTTATTGCAATGCACTGAGTACTGGACTAGAAATCAGGACACCTGGGTTATGGTTCCAAATTCCTCATTTACCAGTTGGGTAGTCACATATGTTCTCTGAACATCAGATTCTGTAAATGTCACAAGAAAAAACTAGAATTGATGTTTGCGTCTGTGTGCGCCTCACAAGTAGTTATGAGAACCAAATGACTTAATTTATATCTATTAACTTTAAAAGCAATGTACACATATAAATTGGCCAGTTTCACTTCATGGACATGCCCAAGAGGGGCCTACAGTCGGCTTAGTGTTCTGTTGTCAACATCTGGAAATTCTTAATATTTTTAAAATAAAGGAGTCACACATTTTTATTTTGTTCATGATTCCACAAATTATCTAATTATTTCTGAATATAAAATAGTACTGGAAAACAGAAACATACTATAGAAGAAGCAATATCTGCGAATTGTTCAGCAGTTCACTCATAATTTTTTGAATTTCAGACAGAAAATAACAAAAGAAATTAATGTCTGAAACACTATAAGCATTGATTTTTTTGTAATTCATTGCTGAAGAATAACAAGAAAGTCAAATAGGTCAATGTTGAATTTAGTTTAAATAACAAGTTTGAGTTTAACAATGAAGTTTAAATGAGAGAAATAATTGCGTATGTCAATTTGTATCAGTCATTTTTAGACTGTGTTATAGGGCATTTAAAAGGGAATAGTGCTCTGAACATTTTTGTGAATGTAGCCGGTAGAAGGACTGTCAAGTTCTTTATTATTGCCAGCCACAGCAGCTGCAGTGGGCTATGAGGGAATCACGCAACTCCTAGACTACTTGCTATTTCAGGATCTCAATTCCATGGTAAGAATTTCTTCTTTGTGATGAGGAAGGCAGAGCTGGAGATTGACCTCAGGGTCTTTTTGCACTGAGATAAATCCTCAGTGTTTTTTGAATTTTCCATTTTGAGACAGAGAGAGACTCACTAAGTCTCTAAGTTTTCCAGTCTGGGCTCAAATATGCAATCATCAGCGTGCAGACATGTACCATCACATCTGGCTTATATTCAAATTTCTTAAACACAATGCCAAGAGACTATTTTCTGAACCCCTATATGGCATAGTACCATCTAAGACAGCTAATGTTTATGCAGAAGAAAGGACCAAAATGCTAATGTATTAGGATCCAATAAGTGAATTTACTATGGGATAACTTCATACAGAAAATTCAGAAAAACTTTGCACCTTGAAAATTAACTATTAAACTACAGAAATTCTTTACTTACATCTTTGTTATGGAATATATAACAAAATTTCCCTTATTTTCAAATAAGTACATTTGTTCATTTTCTCCTATTAACAGACAATGTCTTTCTTGCATTAAGTTTCAGTTGCAGATGAGAGTATAAGCAAGAGTCTAGTGAATTAACCTGCAAAACTCCATGGCTTATCCCAAACTCTTCCTTTGGCAAGTATAAAGAAAGGCTCAACTCAGGATGAAGTATGCATACTTACTTAAAAAGATAAGAGTTAATTAAATAGGGAAGACATTTTAAACCTATAGGGAAGTTGGAGTTTTTGAGATAAAATTTTAAATGGAAATCATAATTAATTCTAAAATTGCTTAAATTCTTGGTGAAAAATGACAGAGTACTGGATGTAGGGGTATGTGTGTGCACATGTGTGTTGCCTGCTTTTTCTCCCAAAGAAAAAATTTCTAGTTGATTTGAACTAAAAACAACTCTTCTGTGATCATTAGATATGTGAAATCAACCATATGGAATTCTTTTATTTCATAATTATAGCAGTCTAAATCATAGATAGGGGAATATATTTTGTGTAGTTTAGATTTTGTGGATTGTATGTGTAGCAAAAAAGAAGTAAAAATAATTGTACTCTAAAATGATTAGATAATATATGTAATTCATCCTCAATAACTGAACTATTTTCTTGTCTAAATAAGGAATGATTTTATTTGATTTTTGGAACAATTTTAAATATAAATGGATTTACTCTGCATACAACACAATATACATTATCCACATAAAATGAATTTCTTAACAAAAATTTCAACCTAGGAGAATGAATGTACCTTGAGACCATAATATTAAGTGAAATAAATCAAACAGACATACAAGATGCATAATATGGAGTATGGAGATAGATCTTTCTTGAAAGGGGCAGGATTGATGAGATGGAGGGAAGGGATTGGAAGGGTAGAGAACAAAACAAGGAATTGGAATGCGTTCTGTACATATACCAACTCCATCAAGGAATGTAAACATTATGTACTACAAACACGTACTAATAAAAACCCAATAAATTTTGTTAAAAACATAATTTAAAGAAATTAAAAGTAAGCGTAGAAGTAAAATGTCTTTGTTTTCTTATAGCTCTTTTAAATTACTTGTCTCTTTGAATGCCAAGTAATTAATATTGACATAATTAGTATCTTTCAAGGTTCATTGAAAGAAATTCTATGATTGTATTCATAGGATTCACAGTTATGAAAGAGAGTCAAATCTTTCATCAGGTAAGATATCAAAGTAATAAAAGCTATCCTTGGGGCTCTCTCCTTTTGTCTTGAGTCTTCTTCTGCCTTTTGGTCCCTCAATCCCTGGCTTCCAGACTTTCAATATAAAAAAACTCCATCTGGACTTGAACACTGCAAGCAGCAATGCGCTTTTCATTTTGCTCTCTTCCTTCTCATCAGATTTTAGATTTGAATGGGTTATCTAATATCTGTGACTGATTTTTGCTATTTGGGGAATCTAAATAAAAATTAAATCAAATTTCCACACAGAGCAGGTACTGTGCTACTCTGAAGATGGTGCATGGTCATTAAAACCAGAAACCAACCATTCTTACCAAAATACTTATTTTTGATCGTAGAAGATCATCTTCCTAAAACTAGTTTATGTTTTAGCATAGAAACAGGAAATTCAGGTAATTAAATTGCCCTTATGTACTTTTTATGCACAAGGATGTGAAGATTTCTTTCTATTGTCTTCATTTACTTTTTGCCAAAATTAATTCTGCTTAGTTTTTGAAACCTAGGTAGATATATCCCAAAGGTGTTAGGAAATTTAAAATTTCATAACATCTGCTCAAGAGTTTTAAAAAGAAGTTGTGAAATTGGATAACTAGCATTTCTGCTTCCAACTAATTACATTAGGACAGTTACAATGAGTATTTATGACTACATCAAAAGTTGTTCCTAACATTTTGCAACTTAGATTTGCAGAAATTATAAAAAATACCAAGAGAATCTTCTTTCTGATATTCACTTTATTTCTCAGGAGTAAATCTTCCATGCAATGGTTTTACATTTTATGAGTTGGTCTTATGACAGACAGTGTTTCTAATATCCTTCTCAGGGCCCAGGGCCACTGTGTTGCTTTCTTCAGGTCTGTCTCCTTTCATCACACAGCAGTTAAGGCCTTGTAGATATTTGGTTTCCCTTTTTCTTGTCAAAATATGTATCTTCCTGTTAACATTTTCATTTAGAATAGTAGTACCCAAAATGCAGTCTGAAGACTGGTGCTACTCCAGGACTAGATAAGAACAGAAATTAAGAGTAAGCATTTAGAAAACTTCATGGTGATGTTTGAAGTGAGGAGCAATTCTTCCTTTATCATATAAATAGCTTGAAAAAGACTGCTTTAGAGGATTTTTTTCTGAGAAACTAGATTGTGATCATATGTACTGCAATCTACTGGGATAAAAGTATTAATCCTTTGAGGCAACGTATTCATTCCTAAGTGGGAATGATCTGCATGCCCAAAAGCATAGTTATAAAAAAATGAAGTGTTGCCGACCTGAGCTACATAGTGCGACCCTGCCTCAAACAACCAGGGCCGGGAGTTTGGCTCAGTGGCTTAAGCGCTTGCCCTGGCAGGCGCGAGGCTGTGAGTTCAATCCCCGGTGCCGCAAAAAAAAAAAAAATGAAGTGTTGATCTTTAGATTGCTATTCACCCAGAATATAGTACATCAGGAAGATTGGATCTTCTAAAGTATAAAACAAGCCCAGCATGGTAATAAGTGTCTGTAGTCCCAGTTACTTGGAAGGCTGAAGCGAAAAGATCACTTTAGCCCAAGAGCTCAAGATCAGTTTGAGCAACATAAGGGTCCCTGTCTAAAAATATAAAGAAATAAAAGCAAATATAAAATTAAAATAAAACAGAGGATGAAATGCAATATATTACCTGAGAAACTCAGCTGAGGAAGGTACTAGACTAAATGACACATTAGGCAGTCACAGATGACATTTACTTTCAGTTAAAAACTTTTATATGTACATATATAAATATAAATGCAGATAAATCACTGGCACAATTTTTGCAAAATCAAACTATACTTGAGTTCCATTCAAGTTAAAATTATAAACCCAACTTCATTCTGTGGTAAAAGAGTGAAATATTCTTTTTCTTAGTATCCAAGAGCTCTAACACAAATTTGTTTGCCTGGAAAGATAGCGCCATCTGAAGAAATTATATTTTACTTTCTTTGCTTTAAGGCCAGATCAGGCCTACTGGTTTCTGATGCTGGTGATAAGAATAGTTTTCATCCAGAAGTAGCTCTGCCTCCTCTTTCTCTGAAAAATCATGGAGAATATATATCAATTAACCCCTTTCTAGGCTCAAGAAAAATCAACGTCTTGAATTCTCACTCTGTCACCTTGGGCTGGCATAAATCCCCTGATCTAAACTGTCCCTTAATTTAAAGTGGCATGGAGAGAATATGCAGCCAGAACTGAAGTTTATTTAAGTTAGTCAAACTAGTTTAGCTCTGTGCTTGCTAAAACTATAGCAAGGTAGAAGAAAAAGGGCCTTGCTACATTATATTTAACTTGCGTTAAAATGATTTTTATTTGTTTTCTTCCCACTTTGGGGGAAAGTACAATAGACATTTCTTCCAGGGTTATAATTTCCTAGAAGTTCGGGTAGGATTCCTTCTTATATAATTCTTTGGATGTCGCGCACTTTATTCTGCTTCTCCATGTTTGAAAAAAATACAGATAGAGTATACTAAAGATAAATTAAGTTTCCTAGGTGCTGGCATATTGCTTAAGAAATCTTCACATTATCTTCCAACACATTCGATTCAGTAGTTCTGTTTTGAAAAATTTCCTAGAAATGTTGTCTTCATAAAGAAACAAAGTCACTACAGCAAAAAAACGAGCTGATGTGTTATGAACATTTTAGGACTATATTTCAGTGACAATACCAGCATAACAATCAACAAAGTGACAGATGAATTAAATCATGTTTGAACTCTGCTGAGAGAGAGAGAGAGAGAGAGAGAGAGAGAGAGAGAAAGAGAGAGAGAGAGACAGAATCTGCAAAATATTTGTGTAAACCACAAACAGGGTCCTTTGCTCAAACTTTAAGTTGGAAACAATTTTGTTCCCTCGTCTTATTTTATATAGAAGGCATTTAAAATTCTAGTAGCTGTCTCCATTGCTTGTGAACCATACAAAATGGATATTCACAGGAACCTTAAATAGGAATAAAGTATCATCAAATCTTTTTATTTTTCCAAGTTCTGAATTTGAATCCAAGGCCTCACACATGCTAGGCAAGCACTCTGCAAGTGGGTTACAACCTCAGCTCCTTTTTAATTGCCCAGACTGGTCACGAACTCATGATTTCCCTGCCTCAGTTTCCTGAGTAACTGGGATTACAGTTGTGCCTCACTGCACCCAAGCGACTTGCTTCTTTCTAACAATGCAATGAAGACTCTAAAGCCTGGAGATATCGCTCAGAGCTAAAGCACTTGCCTAGCATGCGTGAAGCCCTGAGTTTAAGCCCTAGTCCTCAAAACAAACTAAAGCCCCAAAGTTACGTACCATTCCTAACAGAAATTCTCCTCTGGAAGAATGAAGCATAGAATCTTCCATGCCAAGTATGTGAAGTTTTAGGACTGCAGCAGACTTTTACTGTTCATGCACAGGACAGCTAAACCTAGAAAGACAGCCAACTAGGCTTTCTTTCAGTAATTCAGCTTCTTTATTTTCCAAATGCTTTATATGTTCTTATTGTTTTGTTGGCTTTGAATCGCTGTTCTGACTGCTTCAATACCTTCTTTCTATGTGATTCCAGGCCTTTAACTGATTGTTTGAATTATCTTACATCATTTTATTGACTTCTAGTTTTTTAGATACCATTTATGCTTGGATGATATTTTTTATTTTTCTTCCTCTTTTCCTCTATACTTTCTATTGGCATTTCTCATGCTGATCCATAGAACTTCCTTCTCTCATTTGCATTATTGTCCATGACCTTGTTTATAGCTAAAGAATGAGGTGTCTTGGTACCATACCATATTCTACTTGACAACACTGACCCGGGAGGGAAAAGTCTGTTTGTGTTAATAATCACCATTTTCAGTAGACTTTCTGCTACTTTGCATGTTTTTCACTTGTACCACCTTGTATCTTAATATCCAATATATACTTTTATAACATCAGATCTTTAAAGCTATAAATTAGTTAACTTTCACAGAACCTACCTCTTGCAGCTTATAAAGCTGTTTTTAAATTAGTATTTGTCATTTGTCTATTTTTGAACAAAAACATTTATCTTTCTTATTATGTAGTAATGAGGACAGCAAGAAGATAGACTGGAAAATACTTAAATTATGTGCAATATAGTCAACTGCAATGACTGATCCATTTTCATTCTGGTACCCTAGCTGTCAGAAACATTCCCCTGATTCTGAGCATTCATTGCCTCTACTACTTGCGTGCTCTGGATTTAGCTGTTACTTCTTGTGGATAGCATTTATTCTTATGCCGAATCTAAACTCCACACTACCTATCTCCAATACCCAGTATACAGCTTTACATATAATAGGTGCTAACTTTATCGACTGCCAGAATGCAATGAACCCTGGAGACAAAAAGAAGCTTTTGATGTGTCTCCTTCAAAAGTCATTCTGATGACCTCTAAGAAGGTACATTTACCAGGCAAACACTCCAGAGAAGTCAATAGTCTATCATAAACTCTCCAACTGCTTTTTGATCTCTTATACAGAAATATAAACTAAGATGGGTTAACAAAGAGTGTGCTATGACAAATATGTCTTTTTTCCAAATACAAAACCTTAAGCCTTTCTGAATAGAGTTTAACAACTTCATGATGTACTTATGTTAATTCACACACTTGATGATTATTTCACATGTGCTGGGCTCTTACACCTGAGCAACCAGTATATACTATATAAATGCAAAATAATTGTGTATTTATCCTTCTGTTTCATATTCTTTCCTTTCCTGTCAGCAATTTATTAATGCAAGAGGTACTTCAAGTGTGTAACATAAACACTATCTTGCATTTTCTTCTACAATGAAATAATTACTTGAAGGGATCCACTGATATGTTGAAACATAAACACATTTTTTCCATTTTATTTCTGTTTTATCTATTCATTTCATGGTAAACCAACAAAGAGCTCAAAGTGTAATTTATCTGTGTGCTTAATATATACTATATTTAAAGAATTCCATGTACATTATGTTATGCCTTTTAGTGGGTACTTCAGTTTTCTGAATTAAAGTGCCAACTGGAGGGCAGTTCAGCAGCTGATAGAGAAAAAGGGACAATCTTAAAACACACATGAGAGTCATTTCCACAAATGGTGTAATTTTAGAAACACTGATTCAAGAACTCTTTATCAAAAATACCAAGCTAGATAGACAAGAATTTGCAAAGTATTCTTTCTATTTATTAGTTGCATGATTTTAAAAATACGACCTATTCTCTCTAAGCCTTAGTCTTCTTATCTCTGAAAGGAAAGAGAATAATAAATTCAATGATTAAGAGTTAACTGACATAACAAACACCCAAAGTCAGTGGTTTCCTGTCCTCTCCTTATTGTCTTATAGCCATACCTAAAAATTCTTAATTAGATGTTTGTCTTGTTATAGAAATGACAGTACAAAAAAACAATCCCTGTTAAGAGCATAATACCCTTCAGAATGACAACATATTTAACAACCGTGCTTTAATATTTGAGACATTACTTCACGGGTCCCTGAAGAAGTTAGGACCTGACAGTTCTTGTGAGGAAGAAATGACTGGCAAGTTGAAGCACACTAGTTGCTTCCAGAGGCAGTCGAAACCAAGTACAACATTGCAATTATAAGACACAGGTAATATATTCAGGATACCAGATGCAGGAAGACAGAAAAAAACTGTGCTCAGCCAGGAAGAATGAGTACATAAAAGATAAACACGTTTGCTTCCAAGTTTTTCCAAGATGAGGCACTGGTGGAAAGCAATGTTCTTAACAAGAAAACTGTACAAACCGTCAATTTAGAAGACTGAAACCTTAATAAGACATGTTATGTTTCAGGCACAGTTCTGTGCACTTTGTATTTGTTAATTCATTTATTCCTGGCAACAAGTCTACAGGGGAGGTGAAGCTGTCATCTTTACAGATGAGGAAACAAGACATAGGGTAATTTGCTTCTTGTCCAAACAACGAAGGCAGATCCTAGAATTTAACTAAGCAGTCTGATTTCAGAATCCATGTATTTAAATGCAGAGTTAACAGCCAGCTTTTTACTTTTATACCCAAAGCATGAATTAACATCTTTAATTCTGTATTTCTGAGGGATAACTAATTAGTATACTATATTAGAAATATCAACAAACTGGTTAACAAGAGACTTGAGTACTAGTCTTTCTATTAGCTACCAGGGGCCTTATACAGGTAATTTTCTGGTCATTCAATTTCATTTTTCTGATTTATGAAATGATGGATTTGAGCTAAATGATTTTAAATTCCCTTTCAGTTCTGATTTCTAAGAAGCATAACAAGTAATTGTTTTTAAAGTCATTCAGAATTTTATTACATACTTACTCTGAAAATCCTTCATGTAATTTGGATAACAATCATTGTGATCCTCTCTCATTAGAAACTACACAATTTCAGTGGAAGTTATAACTTATTTGAGCTTTGAACTATAAAATTATGATTGGCATGTGTTACTGATCTTGATTACCATAGAAACACATTGCAGATTCTCTCATAACTCACTTAATTTTTGAATTCTTTTTTTCTCTCTTTCAATGAAGAAAAGCGTCATGGTCTTTTTATTTTTTATTTTTAAATGGTTCATTCACCAAGAAGAACTGCTGCCAACAGTAATGAGTAGCATAAAGTAAACCATTCTGTACCCTACAAAGGAAACTATGAATGGTCTGCCACACATTTAATTAAAGGCATTTTTTCTCCAGCAACAGCTTAACTTAAATGACATTTTTGGCGTCATAAATTTCATGGAATGGCAGTAATTTCAGCTTCATTTCCATTCTCTTGGCAGATTTTGTACGCTTGGCCTAGAAAAGGTATGGCTACGTTCTATTTAGATTGATGGAGGATTAGAAACATTTGATTGAACTGTTGAATTAATGCAGCAGCATTTTCACTTGACACAGACATATAACTCTCCTTGTTTATCAGCTGTGATACCCAGCTTTAACCTTCGGATTCAAAAATCTGTTCTCAAAATAAATCTGCAAAGTTCTCCCAAGTTCACCTCTTAGAATTTTAAGTAGAAGCAAAAGACCAAAAACTCATGTTAATGTACATTCCTAAGAAGGATGAACATGATTAATCTCTTCCTTCTCTGGGCTCCACAGCATTGTGTTTTATCTCTATTGAAACACTTGCCAAGTGTTGATTTGTTTTCAAGTTAGCTGTATATATGCTTATTTTCTTTGCTAACCTAAATTCCTGCGACTAGAAATTACATTCTTTAGTGAATATCCTCATTGGGCCTAGCATAGCACATTTTAAGCAGAATGTACCTTCTTACCATCATCTGTGTGTTGTCTGCTTTATAAAAATATATGCGTACAGAAAAATACTAACCTGATTGTCCAGGGTTAACTCGCAACTGCACTGAGTATAGGACCTTTGTTTTCAATTATTCTCATTGTATTTCTAAAACTGTCAAACACATCTGAGACTTCAAGAAATGTCAAAATTGAAGGGTGAAGATGAAGAAAGATGAGAAAAACTTTCTTCCCACATTTATATAGAGAATCAACATTCATAATTGCAACAAAACACACCATTTTATCTCAGTTGACAGGTAAAATAAGACTAAAGATAACTTTGAGCCTTCTCAGCAATAAGAAGATCTTCCATAATTCTGTGGATCACAATCTATTTCATTACATCATACTACTGAAAGTACATCTGAGATTGATTTTTGAGTTGAAGCATGTTCCTCAAGACAGATATATTATAGTCCCCAGTATTTCAAACTGCAAACCTATCTGGAGGTAGAATTCTGAGAGAGGTAATCAAATTAAAATTACATCATTTGAGTAAGCCCTAATCCTTATGATATGTTTCAGGAAGTGAAAATTTTGATATACAGGCAGACCTGCATAGAAAGAAGACATTTTAAAGGAACTTTGGGGAAAGATGGTTGTCTACAAGCCAAGGAGAATGGTCTGCAATATTCTTCCTTCACAGACCTCAGAAGGAATCAACTCTGAGAGCACCTTGATTTCTAACTTCTAGCCTCCATAATTGATAAATTTTTATTGCTTAAGCTAATCAGTACTAGTTTTTCAAGGTGGTCTTAGCAAGCTAACTATGTTACCGAAGTTCAGAATCCTGATACATGTGTAGAAGAACGAAATTAGACCACTTCTCTCATCAGTTACAAAACTCAATTCAAAATGGATTAGAAATTTAAATGTAAAACATGACACCTGAAAAGACTAGAGAAAATATGAGGAAAATGTTTCAGGACATTGGAATGAACAAGGATGTTTTTTTGTATATGACTCCCCCAAACAAAAACAAAAATAAAAAGAGATAAATGCTATTACATCACACTGCAGTTTCTGCGCAGTGAAGGAAATAACAAAATAAAGAGACAACATACAGAATGAGAGAAAATATTTGCAAACTGTACTTTCAATGAGGGGTTAGCATCAGAAATACATAGGGAACTAGAACAACTTGATAACAATCAATAATAACAACAAACAATACAAGGAAAATATGATCAAGAGGTGTAAATACACACTTGTCAAAAAAGAAGACATACAAATGATAATAGATATATGAAAAAATATGTCATCACTGAACATCAACAAAACGCAAATAAGACCCACAGTGAGATTTCACATCACTCCATAGAAAGATCATAATCAGAAAGACAAATACAACAAGGGCTGGCTTGGATTTTAGAAAAAAAGTAACACTAGAACACTGTTAGCTATAAATTAAAATAGTCATTGTGGAAAATGGTATGAAGGCGCCTCAAAAAGTTAAAAATAAAACTACCAGGTGATCCAGTAATCCTGCTACAGGTTAAGTATAACAATGAAATGAAATTCATGAGGCAGAAACATCTGCACTTTCAGGTTTGTTTCAGTGCTATTCAAAATTACCAACAAATGGAAACAATGTGCCCATCGATTGATGAATAAAGAAAATACTATATATATATATATATATATATATATATATATATATTATACACCGATTCAAAAGAAGAAAATTCTTTCATTTGTGACAAATAGAACATTATGTTAAGTGATATAGCCAGGCACAAAAGGTCATGCACCACGTGGTCAAATTCAGAATCTTAAAAATTTTATTGGATAGAACTTGAGAGTAAACTTATGATTACCAAAACCTGGACAGAACTAGGGGGAAAGAGGGGTAAGGAAAGGTTAATCAATCTCTATGAAGTTATAGCTAGATAGGAGAAATAAATTCTGTTGTTCTATGGCACAGTAGGGTGATAATAATGTACTATACATTTCAAAAAGTTGAAGAATAAGATCTTGAATGTTTTCACCATGAAAAAATACTAAATGAGAGAAAAGATATGTTTAGTTTAATTTGAGAATTATACAGTGTATACCTATATTGAAACATCACATAATATCTCATAAATAGGTTCAATTTCAATATATCAGTTGAAATAAAGGAATGAATAAAATTCAGAATCCCAGAATTGGAACAGAGCTCAAATATCACTGTCTCTGTTTCCTTCTTTTCACTCTGCTCAATATCTAAGACATTTGCATCAAAGAGTAGTCCTTTTGCTTAGGAAAAATAAAACTAATAAAGTGCATAGCCTTGAGTGACTATACTAAAGTTTTTATTTTTCATCCAGTCAAGAAATTATGTCTTATGCATGAATATTAACCATACACAAATATTTACTTAATAATTTTCCCTCCATGGAAGTTGATTAACTGGTAGTGTATCATATCACAAAGTTATTAATGTACTAGAAAACTTACCTTACCTTCTTTTGAATAAAGGCTAATTCTTGCATCATAATACTCAAAGATTTAATTTATATCCCATTAATATTTCTAGTCATTGCTATTGGAGTTTTCTTCAGTTTTTATATCTAAAAAATTTACAGGGACAAAAATAATTTACAGTATATGGATTTGTGTGTTGTTTATACTGTAAACATCCCAAGAACTTTGCCTCCCCCACTCTCAATGCCATTATCATATCTTCTTGATAATTTGCAATTTTTCTTTTTCTTATATATATACATAACTATATAGTTACCTTCCTAAACAAGCGCTCTTGCTCCTTGATATTTATCCCTGTTTTTCAGGTTTCTTCTTCATTTGGTAATGATAATTTCAGATTTTATTATCATCTTTCAGACAGTGGCATTGGAAGAATTGACTATTTGTAAATTTCATCAGTGCACTCTTGTTCATAGTATACAGTAAATAATTTATTCATTAAATATTCATCAATTGCCTGCAATTTGCAGTCACATTTTCAGACACTGTAAAACATTCAAAAAACCAAGATAACACAAGTAGACTATATACAGAAACTCACAGAAGTATGATACAGTGTGTTACATAAGTGTTCAAAATAATAAAGTATATTTCTCTAACTGCAATGTACTTAAGTTTATGTAGGTAATATCTAACTTACAAGTGACCTGCATTACAGAAGTTCATTTTAAATCAAAGTAATTTGAAATCAGAATTAATTTTCTGATAAATTCAATGTTATAAATGATGATCATGTCCCATGTCAGCCCATTAAAAATGTAATCCAAAGTGTGACTTAACTAGATGACTAATTGTATTTCAGACTTAACCACCTTGTTAACACAGTATAGATGTATTAAGAAAATACATTTAGATCTCTAACTTAGGACACTTGGAATACATCTCTCATCTCTTTTCTCATCTCTGCATTAATCAGTTCTAGAAATCAATGGGAAGTTGTTCCTGCTCATTTAAAAATGGGAGCAACAAATTTTATTTTCCAACATAACCTCAGCAGTATCAGAGGGAAGCTCACTGGTTTCATTGCTAAGATAAGGATGGAGTACCAGCTCTGTGATGGAATTTCTGGCAGCAGAAAAAGGCCTTATGGCAGGCATTATTATGAAAGCAGTAACAATGCTGGTGGTGATCTTAGGAATGCCAATGGTAGAGAGGAGAAAATACTTGTCCAAACTGCTAGTAGACTCACTTATGCATACCTATATTAGGAATGAGGAGTAGAAGAAAAAGACAAATTAATAAATCTAAAGTAAACTTTTAAATATTTTAATATTGATTAAGTTACTTAAAAGCTTCTTGCCCCAGCCTACAATTTATTAGATGTGAATGTTTCCTTCAAGGATGGTGTTGATATAAGTAATGTGATAGCACTTATCTTATGACTAGCACGTGGGAAGTGTCCAATTAATGACCCAAAATAAAGTTTGACTGTCTTACCAAAATTTGATAATGTCAAATGGGAAAGAATCAAGAATCAATCAATCTATTACATGAATTAAGCTGATTAAACAGGTCTTTCTCTCTGTCAGCAAAACCCATTCAACCTGTAAAACCAGAGATGGAAGAAATTTAAATTAAACTGTCATGACTTGCCTTTTTCAAATCTATACTGATAAACACATGGTCTTATATTCCTATATAGTTTATAACTAAGCATCTGATATTTTTCTTTCTGATATTGTTTTAATAGTGACAAAGACCAAAAAAACAGTCTTTCAGTTGAATGTTCATCTTTTGTACCTTTTAAATATGTGAATATGAACACTGTGGATCAGATCCAAGATGGTAGAGTACTAAGCTGCAGAGAAACAGCCTCTTGGAGAGTCACTGACCAGACGCTGGAATATAGCATTGTGAAGAAAACAAGAAGGAGGAAAGTGGGTGCCCTGGACTCAGGAAGTGTCTGAAGCCTGAATTGAAGCCCATGGAGAGAGTGAAGAAAAAAACTTCAATGAAGAAGGAGGTATCCAGTGGTGCCTTCTCCCTGAGATGGGATTCACTGCATGGGAGGAATGGTTGGAACCTGCAGATGCATGGTAACACCTGGTGACCCTGGAAGACTCTGTGAAGAGATGCAGCAGTGGAGGGGAGCAGCGGACATGAAGAGCAGCAGATATGAAGGACTGCACTGGTTGGTAGTGAGTACAAAGGCCTCAGTCTTCCACCAGGAGAGAGTGATTGGCCTGGAGCCATTTTGGAGACAGGTCACCAGAGATCAGAACTCAGAACTGTGGTTGGCTCCATCTAGTGGCTCCCTGTAGTGCTCAGACTCATGGAAGGTACTCCGAAAGTGGTGAGCAAAATGTAAATGACTGGTCTCGCCAGAAAGTACAGGCTTACTGATATTATCCACTACTCCACCAAAAAGCTACTGCTTTCTTCCTGGGATAAATGGGCACAGATTGGGACTCTGTCTCTGCAGGTTATCTGCCAGTGAAAGCAGAGACAAACCTGGACAAACCCGAAATTGCACTTTTTTTCTACTCTTTCCTTTCTCTCACATTTATGATTTTAATTTTTTTCTTCTCTTATTTTTTATCATTTTCTTTCTCCACTGTTTGATCTTGTTTTTATATAAGTGTGGAGATGGCTTCTAGAGTCTCTGTGGTTGTGGTTCTGTTCTGTTCTTTTCATCTCTTCCTTCACTCTTTCCCTCTAGTCTTCCACACCACTATCCCAAAGTTAGTGTGATTCCCCCTTTGTCCTCCAACCTTACTTCTAATCTCTTCCTGTTCTTCTAATTCCCTATTTTCTCCTTAACTTATTTTAAGTTTTAACCCCCAAGAGCAAAATTGGCATATCAAGGATTTGTATACTGCATATAATTTTCTGGGTTCTTTTAGATGTTTGTTATATGACCACAAATCTAGTTCATATGGTTAAAACTGGCAAATTAAGGGTTAGCTCAGATTGTCATTTTCTGGGCTGTGTTTGATGCTACTGGTACCACTATAGCCAAAATTGACATGATTGTTCTAAACAGCTATTGGCCCTGGTATTTCATACTGAGATTGTTTAAGCGTCAAAGAAACCACTGTGGTACAAGGCCAAAGAACCAGAGACTGGGCCAAACAACCAACAACTTCTCATCTTGAACCAACTGAAGAGGTAAGATCTTCCAACAAACTCAAAACTCAAAGGCCAGCTACACCTGGAAGATACCTCAGAGAAGCAGTCATCAACTGAAAGTCCTAAATACTAGCAATAAAACAACCCACCATAGGCAATTTACAAGAATCACTCCAGGAATACAATAGGAAAAGAAAAAAGAAAAGAAATCGAAAAGACACTTAAATGATTTGCAACCCCAGACATCCAGTTCTCCAAAGGCAAATCCAGGCATCAATGAGGTGAGACAATCCAAAAGCTTCCCCTCTGGCCTCTCTAAAGTGGTAAGGACAAAGGAATTGAATGAGGCTCTGGAAAAAATGAGATCATAAATAATCTTTCAGATAAGTGCAGAGATGGTGTCCAAAATAAAGACCATGCTTAGAGATATTAGAACAGATATAGACAAAGAAATAGACAAGCTGAAGAAAATTATATAAGCTCCGCATAGGAAAGAAATAGAACCCATAAAGTAGACACAAGCAGATATCCAGGAGAATAAAAATTTCATTGAAAGTATTCAAAGTAAATAAAGTCAATGTGAGGACAGGATCTCAGATATTGAAGACAGGTTTGCAGTTAGTGACTAGGAATAGAAAGATTTCTCAAAAAAAGCAAGAGACCATGAGAAATCAATCCAGAAGCAGATAGACGAGACAAAAAATAACTTAAGATTGACTGGAGTCAGTGAAAAAGCAGGAGAAATCACAAGTGATAATAAAAAAAATTCACAGACATCATGGCAAAAATATTCTCTGGTAGAGAAAAAGAATTGGACATGCATATAAGTGAGGCATATAGGACTTCTACTAGCCATGATAAAAAAAATTCTGCAGTTAGGCATATATAGTTGAGATTCCAGAAATTTAACACAAGAATAGAATCTTAAAAGCTGTTAGGGAAAAGAAACAAATCATCTTTAAAGGAAAACCCATCAGAATAACAGCTGACATTTCAGCACAAACTCTCAAGTCAAGGAGACCTTGAAGTATTTCGAGCTCTAAAAGGAAGCAACTTTTGACCCAGATTGATGTACCCCACAAAACTATCTTTCAAAACTGATGGAGAAATAAGATATATCCAGAGAAAAGAACAGCTGAGGAAATTTATAACCACCAAACCAGCACTCCAAAATGTTCTGAAGGACATTCTAGAAAGAGATAATAAGGACTACAGTTCCATGAACCCAAACAGAAGGAGTCCACCAGGCAAGACAAACAATTAGAGGGAAGTGGAAAAGAAGGAGGAGCCAACAACAGGAAAATCACATGACAAGGATAAGGCAAAGCATTTCATTTACAACCATCAATGCCAATGGACTCAATTCACCAATCAAAAGACACAGACTGGCAGAATAGGTCAAGAACAAAGATTCAACAAAATGCTTCATACAAGAAACGCATTTAAGGGCTGGCCACTTAGCTCAACAGCATTAAGCGTCTGCCCGGCAAGTGCAAAGTCATGAGTTCAAACCCCAGTACAAAAAAAACCAAACAAACAAAAAGTCATTTAATTCAAATACAAATTCATAGACTGAAAGTCAAAGAATGGAGAACAATATGTCAAGAACCCAGAAAAAAAAACAGGGGTAGCTATTTTATTTGCAGACAAAGTAAATTTTAAGCCAAGACTGATTAAGAGAGATAAAGAAGGTAACTACATCTTTGTAAAGGAAACAATCCAAGAGGAAGAGATAGCAATCATAAATATATATGCAACAAATAGTAGTGCACCCAACTCTATAAAACAATTACTAACAGGCATGAAAAATCAAATAAGCCCTAATATAATTGCATCAGGGAACTCAATATTCCACTGTCACAAAAAGATAGATCAACTAGACAAAAAAATCAATAATGAAATACTAGAACTAAATCAAAGTTTTGAACAAATGGCTTAATAGATGTCTATAGAGTGTTCCAATCCACAACATCAGAATACACAGTCTTTTCAGCTGCACATGGGACATTCTCCAAAATAGACAACATACTGGCTCATAGAACATGTTTAAGTAAATGCAAAGGAATTGAAATTATCCCATTCAAAACTATCAGATCACAGTGCTTTGAAATTGGAAATCCATGGGAAAAGACTGTGCCTGGTGTTGTGCTATGGTTTCGGTTTTTTTCTGGGTATTCCAGTCTGGTCCGGCTTAATCTGACACCATCGGGGTTTTGCTCTTTGCTGGGGAGTGATACAAGAGCTGTTAGCATGGTTGGTGACACTATGATCCCAGAGGAGCTGGAGGATGCATTGACTCTCAATGCAGTGAGCGCGCCTTGCCATGATGCAGGAAGTGAGGGAAATCAGGTGAGGAATTACATTTTTGAAGGTGCTGGGAAAAGACATTTGGATCATGAAGGTAATTCTTTGAAATATGCAGGAAAGGAATAAAGCAGGTGTTTTTCTTAGAAAACATTGTTTGTCAGATTTATTTGAGAATTAATTTGAAGATTATTAAGTTACCACCCAAAATGTTTGAATCAGAAGAAAATACCAATAAGGAATTATTGATTAATTAATCAAGAAGTGATAAGTGAACCTGAAGATGATTTTTTGGAATTACTGGATGATGAATTTCATACTTCTCCAGAGCTGATACTCTTTTACAATACAAGACAGACACATTTGGGACACTGAGACTGAATAGGAAGAAAGTGCCAAAAAGATTTGCAGAAGAAAAAACTGAAAAAGGGAGAAATGTCAGCATATCAGAGAGGAAAAGTCTGTTATGCAGTGAAAAGACATTTCCTTATTGTCAGCTATTCATAATACAGATAACAGAACTTGAAAAAAGAAACAAAACTTTATAAAAATTCTATTAGTGGTTAATGATTACAATAACTATGGATAGTGGTGACAGAGGTGACCAACATCTAACAAGTTATCCTGCAAGGAAAATTACAAAACAAAATTTTATTTGCTTTTTTTTTTGACACAGGGTCTTGTTATGTAGGTCAGACTGGCCTTGAATTCACTATTTAGTCCAGGCTGACCTCAAACTCACAGTTATCCTCCTGCCTCAGCCTCCAAAGTGCTGAGATTTTAGGCCTGTGCCACTAGGCCTGGCTAAATTATAAAGTATTTATATACCTTCTGTACCAAACAATATGGAACTCATTTATTCAAAACAAGAGAGTTTAAAAAGTTGTACAATTTACTTATTTCTCTTTTACAGTTTAGATTAGATCTAACAGACCAAATAATTGAAAAACTATGGATAGCAAGACACCAGCCAGAGTTCATCATCTGCTTCACCATTATGTTCAGTGGGTAGATATTTTATTGAAATTATACCAGCCACAGGAAAAAGGGAAACGCCAACCCAACAGTAAAGAGTGTTCAAAGAAAGGCAATACAAAAGGAATTCAGAAAAGGACCAGATACTATTGTCCAGATTGCAATGTTACTATTGTGTATTGAATGTGTTGAAATGTATCATACACAAATTATGGGATAAATCTGATAAAAATGTTTTTATATTTCCTATCATATTAAAATTATCCATGGAAAAAGAAACCACAAGAACTTCATAAACACATGAAAATTAGATAGCACCCTCCTAAACAACCATGAGGTCACAGATGAAAGTAAAGAACAAATTAGGCAGTTTTTGCAGTTGAATAATAATGACAATACCGCATTCCACAACTTATGGGACACAATGAAAGCAGTCCTATGAGGAAAATTTATAGATGTAAGTATTCATATCAGAGTTTGGATAAGCCATAACCTCATATAAGGGAGGAAATTATAAAGACCAGAGCAGAAATTAAAGCATTGGAAACAAACAAACAAAAGAATACAAAGAATCAATGAATCAAAAAGATGCTTCTTTGAAAGACTAAATAAAATTGACAAACCCTTATTCATCCTTGTCAAAAAAAAGAAAGAAAAGACTCAAATTCATGCCATTAGGAATGAAAGCAGTGAAATCACAACATACCCTCCACAAATCCAGAAATCATCTATACCTACTTTGAAAACTTCTATTCTAGCAAGATGGAAAACACAGAAGAAATGGACAGATTCCAAAATGCATATCAATTACCAAGAGTGAATCAAGAAGACATAAACATCCTAAAGAAACCAATATCAATCAATGACATTGAAGATGTAGTCAAAAACCTATCAACAAAGAAAACGCCAGGCCCTAAATTCCACAAGAAATTTAGAGAAGATATAACATCACTACTTCTCAATATCTTTAATGAAATTGAAAGGGAAGCAATACTCCCGAATTCCTTACTGGAAGCAAGCTTTACTCTGATACCAAAAGCAGAGAAGGACCCAACTAAGAAAGAGAATTATAGGACAAATTCCCTAATGAACATCCAAAAACCTCAGTAAGATACTAGCAAACAGAATACATCAAATAATCAAGAAGATTACACACCATGAGCAAATGAGATTCATCCCAGGGATGGTTCCACATACGTGAATCAATAAATGTAATACACCGTATTACCAGAGCCAAGGTCAAAAATCATATGATCATCTCAATAGATACAGAAAAAACTTTTGACAAAATTCAGCACCCATTAATGATAAAAACCCTACAGAAAATTGGAATACATGGTCTTTATCTCAATGTGATAAAAGCCTTCTACGACAAACCAACAGCACCATCATAATAAATGGCCCAAAATTGAAAGCATTCACTCTAAAATCAGGAGCAAGACAAGGATGTCCATTATCACCACTCTTATGCAACATAGTCCTGGAAGCATTGGCCAGAGCAAGTAGAAAAGAGAATGAAATAAAAGGAATAAAGATAGGAAAAGAAGTTAAATTATCATGATTTTCAGATGACACAATACTCTACATAAAAGACTACAAAAACATCACTGAAAACTGGTAGATTTAATAATTAAATTCAGTAGTGTAGCTGAATACAAAGGAAAAACTCAAAAATCAATAGGCTTTCTGTACATAAATAGCTCACTGAGAGAGAAATCAGTGAAACAACACCTTTCACAATACCATGCAAAAAAATGAAATAATTAGGAATCAACTGAAGGAAGGATCTTAAAAACCAATATAGTGGTAATGGCCATACTTCTAAAACTGTTATATAGATTCAATGTAACCCCAATCAAAATTGCAATAGCTTATCTCACAGAATTAGAGAAAGCAATCCTAAAATTAATCTGGACCTGAAAGAGAACTAGAATAGCAAAGGAAACTCTAGGTAACAAAGACAAGACAGCAGGTATCACATTTCTTGACTTGAAATTATAATACAAAGGTATTGTGATAAAAACAGAGCAGTACTGGAAAAAAAAATACCAGACCTGAAAATCAATGGAATAGATTAGAAGATGCAGAAATGAATCCATACACACTAAGTCACCTCATCTTTGACAAAGTTGTCAAACACATTCACTAGATGAAAGACAGCCTCTTTAATACATGGTACCGGAAAAACTGGCTCTACATATGCCAAAGATTAAAACTGGATGCATATCTTTCACTATGCACTAAGTTAAATTCATACTGGATCAATGATCTAAATATTAAAACAGAAACAATAAGTTTGCTCAAAGATAGGGTAGGTAAAACTCTTGAAGACACTGGTGTAGGCAAAGACCTTACGAACAAAACCAGATCGAACAGAAACTGTAACAAAGAATCAACAACTTGGATCTCATCTTATTAAAAACTTTGGCACAGCAAGATAAACCACAAACAGAATTAAGAGACAGCACACAATGTAGGAGAAAATCTTTGCCAGCTGTTCCTCAGACAAAAGATTAATATTGAGAACATATAAAGAACTCAAAAAAAAAAAAAAAGAATTACTCCTAAAAAAATGTAGGTGTGCTGGGGATTTAGCTCAGTAGCACAAGCACCTGCCTTGCAAGCACGAGGTCATGAGTTCCATCTCCAGTACCAAAAAAAAGACCCAAACCAAAAATGGGCAGGTGAGATAAGTACACACTTCTCAGATAAAGAAGTACAAACAGCAAATAAATATGTGAAAAAAATATTCAACATCACTGGTCTTGAGAGATGCAAATTAAAACAACACTGAGATTTCACCTCACTCTAGAAAGAATGGCTATTATCAAGGAATCAACCAATAACAAATGCTGGAGACACTGGGGGGAAAATAAACTCTTCTCCACTGTTGGTGAGAGTGTAGACTGGTGCAACCAATCTAGAAATCAGTGTGGAGATTCTTCAAAAAACTGGGATTGGAGGTCCCATTTGATCCAGCTATTCCTCTTATGGGTATCTTCCCAGAAGAATTAAAAGCATCATACCACAGTGATATATGTGCAACCATGCTTATAGCACCACAGTTTGTAACAGCTAGATCTTGGAAAAAACCTAAATGCTCATCGACTGAGGAATGGGCAAAAAAGATGTATTTTTATGCAACAGAGTACTACTCAACCATAAAGGACAAACGAGGTTTTTATGGATAAATGGATGCAACTTGAGACCATACTTATAACTGAAATAAATCAGAAACACATGTGTAAACATCACATTGTCTCATTAGTACGAGAAACTGAAACTGTGTATATACAGATATAAATAGATAATAGTTAAGATTGTTATACTACTGATTTCTCTGCGCTCATTTAAGAAAAAGTTTTGTGCTAGTATTGTTCAATTAAATGCAGATGTCTTGTGCTTTAAGGAACTGATTTGAAGATAAGAATACAAAATGTATATACTATTTCCCCCCTAATTATCGTGTTTTGAAATTTTGTTTTTTTCTCTTTAAAACAAAATAAAACAAGCAAATAAATAAATACATAATTTGGGACTGGGGTTGTAGTTCTAAGGTAGATCCCCATCATGCAATAAATAAATCAATAATACATATGTGTATATTTTTTATTTTCCAGTCCCAAAGAATATTGCCTACTCTATAACTTCTCAAATTATGAACAGTGGCTCTGTCATATTTAGAAACTGATTATATAACCAGGTAGCTGGTTGCATGAATTTTTCCCCATTTTCTTTTCTGTTTGTTTGTTTGCTTGTTTTTTGTACTGAGGATCGAACTCACAACCTCGTGCCTGTCTGACCAGGCGCTTGAGTCACTGAGCCAAACTCCCAGACCTGTTTTTCTTTTTCCTTTTTTTTTTTTTTTTTTTTTTTGAGGCAGGGCCACACTGTGTAGCTCAGGCCAGCCCTGTGCTCACGTTGTAGCCCAAGGCGGCCTTGAAGTCACAAGGCTCCTCCTACCTCAGCTTCCAGAGTGCTTGGATTAAAGGTGTGTGCCACCACACCCGGCTACTGATCCTATTTTTTGAGAAAGGGTCTCACTATGCAGTTCAGGCTGGCCTTGAACTCACTTTGTAGCCCAGGCTGGTCTCGAACTCACAACAATTCTCCTGCTCAGCCTCTCCATTTTCTTTTCTAAGTCATTTCTCCCTGTTTTTCTCCATGTCATCTCTCTCTGCATTTGAAACTTTCTCCTCCTCTAAGATGTACTTCTTCTTGTTCAACATATTGCTGAATCATTTCCTCTACCATATTTAAATTCTGATGCAGCAGTTATGTTCCTTCCAGTTTTATTTTCCTAATTTGGTTCATATCTAACAATTGGGCCATAAGTAGGGATAGGTTTAGTGGTCTTTCAACCAGACAACAAAAAAATCAGTGTAGTAAATATTAATTAATATTAGAATTTGATTTGTATATGTGAAATGAGAGGTAATGCTCTGTTTCACTTCTTCGATGTTCTGCTACTAGACTGTTACTTAGCTTTGAAAGACATTTCTATGGTCTTGCACTGTAAATTTTATTCATTTACTTTCATATTTTCAAATTTGGGAGGCTTCAGTATCATTATAATTTCTTTCAATCTTTCTTTAAACTTGCTTTCAAAAGTTTCTAAAGACAAGTAACTTATTAGTGTTGTTTTAATGTGCTGGCTTTCCTGACAGCTGTGAGATTGGCATTGAGAATATCAGGCAGGCTTGTTTCAATCACATTTTTCTTTTCAGATGTTTTAATCCAAAAGAATTAAAAATAGGAATCAGAACCCCTTAATACCTTATTTTATTCCAGTGTAGGGCCCATCTATTAGCTAGTCAATTTGCTTTTGGTTTTAAACTATAATACCTCTGTCTTTGAAATCAAATAAGAACTAAAGTCTAATTTGAACAAGCTCTGGGGGAAGACTTTAATTCAATGTTCCATTCTTGTTATAACTAACATAGGGAATTTTATGTGATAAGTATTCTAGTCATAGTAATTTTTTCAGCAGTATATTTTACCATGGTCATTTTTCTATTTCCAAATTGTACTTTCTATGGCAAGACATTAAAGCCTTGCTGTTAATGTGATCTATTCTCAGTTTAGTTTTTAGCTCATGATTTATTTCAAAGCTGTGTGGTGAAGAATAGTGTCATGTTGAATTATTTTTTGGAAAATAAAGCAAGTTTGTCACCAAATGGAATCAATAAAGACATTTAATTGGTAAATAGTACATTTTTTTCATAAATTAAGTGGACTGGGTAGAATAAAGATGTATAAAGAAGGGAAAGACTTAAAGAAGCAAAACTAGAATTAGGACTACTCATTTGATTGAAGGACTGAGCCAGTCAATATTACAATGCCCAATTAAAGGGAACTCTGGAACCATCCTGTCTGGTCTCACTATACAAATATTTCAACAAAGTTGGTGAGGTGAAGCAGCAGAAATATATAGTCTCATGGTTCTCAGGCTTTGGCTGTAAATGTGTGTTGCCTACACAGTCTTTCAAGACTGATCCTGAACCCCACTCCCACAGATTGTTATTTAATTGATCTAAGATGGAATTTGGGTGTCCAATTTACCCCTTAAGGAGATTCTAATACACAGCCAGGATTGAAAGCCATAGATTTCATCTAGTGTTGGGATAGCCAGCACAAGGGCATTAGACATATTGAACCAGGTACAAAGCAGGGTTTGGATCAGCTCGTAAATTATGAGGGCAAAACAACCTAGAGTTAAAGATACAATTGTGAACAACAAAGCTTTTTTCTAGTGGAATAATAAAGAAATCAAGTCAGTGATTTGGTTAAACCAACTGGATAAATAAAATAAAAAGTAAAATGAAGGATCTGACTGGTAATAAATAAGTGATTACATACTAGCTAACTATCTCAGGGCAGTAAAATTCACTGAGTAAGTAAGGAAGCTTCTAGGCATACTTCATTTAGGAACTATCGAAGTGCTTATTAAACTTCAATGGCCAGGGAAATTATATCACTTGGAAAATATTTCAAATTTATTTCATCATTACTTCCTTCTCAGGATGAAATAACCATAATTAGACAAATTAATAAATGCAAAACCTGGATTGTGAGTTGACAGAGTTTTGTATGTGTGTGTATGTATGTATGAATCATGATGCTGAATTTCTCAGAATGGAGAATAATTTGGTTTTTGTAATGTAGTCTTATAGAAGATTAAACACCCAAAGACCATCAGGATCTTCAGTATCCTGATAATTTAGGGAAATCTCTTTCATTGGGTTAATAAACATCAAATGTCTGTTACATCCCGGATATTTTAATAGCACTGTAATAGCCACTATAAATAAAGTCATGAGCAAGATACAAACAGGAACAATCCCCACAAAATACATATTTTGTTACACTGCTAGCATACTTTCTAAAAATGGTAAAATACTTACATTTAAAAAATCAGAAAATCAGCTGCTGAACCAGACTAGATAAGCAGGAACTGATACATAACATGCTGGTGAAATTTGTTCCTTCTCTACACTGAATCCTTTACATGTTGTCATTTGATAGAGTGTATTCATACCCATTTACCCATTTATACTAATTTCTTTCACACTAATCTCTTCAGCACATACATCTCTATCTTTCCAGAATGAATAATCCCGAGCTTTTTTTTGTATTTATATTTGTACTTTTATTAGTATAAGTTTGTGACGTATAATAATTGCATTCACTGCAGAGTATTGGTAATATATCATATCTTGATCATTTTTATCCCACCCCAAACTCTAACATTTTCCTTCTCTCCCAGGTACCCTAAACTTAATCTGAGTTCACATAGATTTAAGTTCTTTGATTATGTTAGTGGGTTTATTGACCCACTTACACTAATAAATGGGTTCCAACCAGCATATTTTTTCTTCACACATTGTCTCATACCACAACACAGGCCTTGACATCAGACCAACTTGGCAGAAGACAAAAAATTAAATAAAAGAAAGTTGGTTAGTTATGCTTCTCAGTTTGCTTTAAACTAAAATCTTGGCAATAAAGTTTGAAAGGTTTTAGTAGTGTCAGGGTATAAGATCAGAGAGGGGATAGTTTAAAATTGGTACGTTGGTACCTCAGTCCATGAACTTAATTTGTTCCACGTTTCTGATCATGAAATAAATCAAATTTCTCTGTAAGACTCAATGTATATAATGCTAATCTGTTCTGACCCATGTTAGTGTAACATGGTCCTGAAAAAATTTTAGACACTAATCAAAGCCAATTTCCCCACAAGGTTCCACTTAAAGGTTAACTCATTCTGCACCATATTGTTTCTTAACCAACAATATGAAACAAAGTACAGTACAGCACAATATGAAGAGAGAGAACACTAACCTTGCTTGAGGCAACTTCTGGTGTGGAGGACAGAAAGCTGAGTGGGGTGGACGTTATTGTTTGGAAGTAGAGTTTCCCTCCATAAGGACATTGGGAAAATCTCCTTCAGAGGTTTTCTGGCTTTTTTCACTTAGCTGCAGGTTCAGTTGTGATGAAAAAAAATCAACCTAATGTCATTTGTTTTTTCCTGCTCTGCATAACTCTCTAGAAATGAGAAACCAAGTTATCATCCATCAGATTCAACATGTTGTTCTTTACAGTTATGTTGGGTCAGTGTTTCTCAAAGAAACTCTGATACTCATTCCATTTTTCCATAGTGAATTTTATGACAACACTGCTACCCTCCATTTCTCTCTCTCAGTGGCATGGTCCTCAACGGGCACTTTCTGCCTCTCACTCTGGAGTTCAGCAACTTCTTCCACTGTCAGCTTCTCCTTATGGCCCTCAACAAGCTCCTCTATGTCTGCACCATCAATGTCCAGACCAATACTCTTCTCCATGGACAAAATCTCCTCCACTACCTGTGCAACAGGCCCTTCTAAGTCATGTCCAGTGAAATACAGTGACCACACTCTCCTCTAGACTGAGTTTAAGGTCCAGTATGTGACATCACCCCAGGCTTTGTCAGTAAGATTGATGCAGTAGAAGACATTAAAATGTTTCTTCCTAAGCTCTTTCAGAGTCACGGATGTCTCTTGGGTGACATTAAAACACCCAGTGGAGAGCGCCTTTGAGCACAGCTTCTGGAAGTTCACTTGCTGGTCCATGAACTACAGGACAGGTGTCTTGTTGTGGAGGAGGAACTTGACCTTTACGAAGTCATACTCAGTGTGCATATCATCCACCAAGGTTGCAGGCTGTGCTGAGGGCATTGTCCATCATAAGAAGGCATCTTTTAGACAGTTGGTTGTCAGAAAGGTAATTCTTAATGATGGTGAGTGTGAACCCTTTGTGCAGCCATTCCATGAACAATTAATTATTTTGTGATGAAGACTTTAGCATTGGCCCTTCACATGATAGGCAGTCTGTTCCTTAAACTCATGAGAGGTCTTTGAATGGTACACCACTAGTGCCTTAATCTTCAGATTGACACTTGTGTTTGGACACAGCGGAAGGGTCAATCTGTCCTTCATAGACTGCCCCAATAGTGCCTTTTCCTCCTGAACAATAGAAGTTCTGTTCAGCACCCTCTCCAAGAAGAGCCCTATTTCACTACAGTTGAGCATTTGTTGAATAAAATACCTTTCTGCCTCCATGAATTGTCTCCTGCAGGCTTTAGCAGTGGCCTTGCCAGAACTTCAACCCTCACCGTGTCTTATCACACTGTGGTTGCCATTTCTCTTGTGGAATTTGTCAGACCACCCTATGCTGCCTTTAAGTCCCTCACTTGTTGACTTGTAGAAGGGTTTTCTTGCAGTAAATCACTGTGTAATTTTCTGGTTTTTTCACAGATCATAGTTTCATTGACGCTACCACTTGCCAGCTGTTTCTCGTTCAATCACACTAGCAAAAGTTTTTCCATCTCTTCCAGGACTTGTGTCCCATGCTTGGTTAACACTGTTGCTCCTTTTGTCACATCAGCTCCTTTAATGGCATCTTTAGTCTTCAAAATAGTCTAGATTGTTGACTTTTCCATCTTGAACTCTGAGGCCAGATCAGTCACATGAATACCATGCTCATGCTTTTCTGCATCTTCCTTCTTCTATTCAGTGGTTATTTTCTTCAAATCTTCTTACTATTCTTACTCTGCACTCTATTTTTACCTTCATTATTTCTCTGTACATTCTTATTACCTCCATTACCACTCTGAACATTCTTGTAACTTTCACTGCTGATGTGTACTTTCATTTTATCATTCATGCTTGGTCTGCACTGTCTTTAGAGCCATGTTGTACTGAATAATACTGTATATTATTGTATGTTTTAAAAAACACATAAAAGAGCTTCACAGCAAGTATGGACAGGTCTGTCTGTGACAACAATCTCAATCAGAGGAAGCCACAACCATGTGTCAGACTAGGGAAGATGGCTGCATTTATGTTCATGCAGGAAAGATGACCACAGTCCTGTTTATCACCCAATTCAGAATTCAAGAACAGAAGCGAAATTTTGCCTAATGCTTCTGTTCATGAACCAAATTGTTCACAAACAGTAGCGTTACAGTATTATTAAAAGAAAACAAGCCTATACTGCAATATTTATAAACATTATATCAAAACAAAAGCTGCTGTTTCTCAGGACAAACTTGTTACCCAAAGAATATGATTTCCCTCAGAGGATGAGAAAATAAAATAGCACACCCAATTATTACCAAAGACACCCCTTGTGGAAACTTTATATTTTGCTGCTATACATTATCATATTTGTGTTACTGGTTTAGCATGTAAATACTAAGTATTATTTAATGGTGATTTCCCAAGCAGAATGCTAAAACAGTTGTTGATGGTCTTATTTTTCTACATTTCTAAAAAAAAATACTGACTACTTAGGATAATTCTCTAATTATCGGTGATTATGTTCAATGATTTTTATATGTTCATTTTTTCATATGAATTTTCTCTTTAGCACTTACATCTAATCCCAGCACCCAGGATAATCATGATTTTAAGGCTAGCCTGGGTTATACAGGTAATTTAAGGGCCATTATATAGTGAGACCCTGTCCTAAAACAAATTAAGAAAAAAGAAAAAAACATAGCAATCAACATATCTAAATATAATTCAGATAATATATAGAAAGTTACTTGTATTTGCTATTACTGGCAAAAATACATACTGGTAAATCATTTTTAAAAAATACAAAAGATATTCAAGTATTTTCCATTGAAATGTTTTTTGTTTGTTTGGTTTTTTTGTAATGCAACATCTATGTCATATAGTCATTTAGCTTCCAGGTTTGTAATAGTAATATTTTCACTTCTAATCCAATCTTAATCAATTCATATTACAGGTGTATCTCCAAAGCATCACGTGGTCAACTGCTGCTAAGCTCTTCATATGCTCCAATGAACAGAATCATTGTAATAACACTAGATAAAACACTCTACAACTCTGGACATACATTAATTTCATGAGAATATAGAAATTGTAAATGTGAATAGTATTGGCTTTGTGTACCAGAAAATACATTTATCATAGTGTATTAACTCTTAGTGAAATACAAAAGATGTTGTTACAAACAAATTAGAACAGCCTTTTCTTTACTGACATTATAAAGCATTGAAAAGACATTCACACAAGTTATCAAGTTTTGCAAAAATTCAGAAACCATGCTGTATGTAGAATTAACTGTAAAGCCTTGGTCATTTCACCACATTCTTCCTTCTTTCATTCATTTGTTGGACACTGATTACAAATTGAGAATGTCCAAAACTGCTCATTTCTGAGATTACAAAGATCCTTAAGACAGAGTCCTTTACCTTGAGGAGTTTAATGTCAAGTAGGGTGAAATACAGAAATCACTCAGAATTTGAAATCTTACTTACTAAATATTTGTTACAGCCACATGCAAAAAATATTACCCAAAATTACCAATCTTACTATAAAGACCTCACAGACTCTAGAGCAAAAATGTTTATCTTACACAAAAGTACTACTTGACAGATGTAAAATGCCCTATGATAGAATCTCCGCTGTTGTGATAGGATTGGGTCTTGTGTTCCAGTCATTTTATTCTGTTTTGCAGTATCACCATCATCTTTCCTACCTTTTTGTCAAGAGTTTAACCTTTGTCACTCTCACCGTTCTTTTTTTTTCATTGTTTATTTACATCATAGCACTTTTTTATGTTAAAAACGTACTTGGCAAAATACAAATATTTTATGCTTTTCTCTTGACTGTTTTCACACACGGTAAAAACCTTACTGTGTTAGTTACCTTTCCATCTCTATGACAAAATACCTAAGACAAATTTTTAAAAACAAGGAAGGGTTTATTTTGGTTCATGTTTTCAGAAGACTCAGTACATGGTCTCTTGGCCCAATGCCTTTGGGTCTTCAGCAAGGTAGCACATTATGCCAAGAAACATGTGACAGAGGAAACTGCGCCCCTTTTGATGGTAGGGAAACAAAGAAAGAGAAGGCGAAGACCCAGTGCCCCAGTATTCTCTTCCACGACACAGACCCAATAATGCAATTGCTTTCCAGTAAGTTCTATCTCTTGAAGGTTCCACCACCTCCCTATAGTGCTACAGGCTAGCACATAATCCCTTAGGGAATGCTTCAGATCCAAACTATCACACTTACGGAGCTTTAAAAGTTTGTATTGTACTTATGACTATGAAGTTTCCATAATTGCAGAGAATGGTATATTCAAAACTCACAGAACATTTAATCTTGGCATTGAATGACTGTAACTTTGGAAAAATAGCTTTAACCTGTTTGTGATTCTGTGAAGTTAGAATTATTACCTAGCCTGCCTCCCAGGGTTGTTGTATCAAATGCATTGGAATAGAAGAATGTTGCTATGAAGAACCCCATTTCCATATTCCAGCTTGTGGGTAGGGTGCACTGGCAGCTGGAAGCCTTAGTCTTTACCTAGAAATGTAGGAAAGGATTCACCAAAGCAAATCACACATTGATTTGTCATTTCCTCCAGCCTATCTGTGCTCATTTTTGACTATGGCATTCTCTTTGAAAGTTTAATTTGCCTTTGAAATTGCCTATTTGTTTTTTACTTCAATGAATCTGTCTTTCTGTTTTTGTTGTTCTTGCTATATATTTAATATTTTTGAGGCAATAAGTTGTGGTGAAAAAATTTTATCAACTAAAAACAAAGGACTAAGCATTAAAGGATTTGGGGCATCTTTAATAATTGACATTCAAACGTGTTTATATGACTAACAAATGATTGGGGAATAAATATAGTAGGCCACACCTGGGTGTGAGCTTCTGAGTATGAAAATAATGTGTGTCCTGTAAAGTATTACATCACAAGACATTGCCATACTCATATTTGGGAGAAATTGTGAGTCTAATTGTTTCTTCTATAATGGTCCTAGTAAGATATTGCCGATATTTCCTGTAACATTCTATTTGTGTTTATAGGTCCTTAAAATAAAGGAGAGGAAAATGGTGAAAAATGAAGCTTTATAACTGATCTGTTTATAGTTGTGTTATACACAAAATTGCAAAATATTTGATATAATGATATCTGAAGAGTACCTGTCTTTCAAACTGTATGATATTGAGCAAGTAATTTAAAATTCCTCAGCCCCAATTTCCTTATCTGTAAGGTGGATATAATAACTTTCTATTCCCAATCAGGGAATAGATTGGATATAGCAAAGGATATATATATATATATATATATATATATATATATATATATATATCCTTTGCTATAAAGAATTTGTGTGTAAGAATTTTAAAATTATTCTGATATTCTGAATAAAAAATGTTTTCTCAATGAGGTCAAAGAGAAGCTCATGTTCGGCATCCTGAGAAAGCATAAATTCCTTCAGGGGTTTACCGTGCTGTAAGATGTTGGAGTGTGATCCAGTAAAAAGAACGACTCCCAAAGAAGCCTTGAAGCATCCTTTGTTTTACCCTCTTAGAAAAAGCCTAAGTATGTAATTATATATTTCTCTTGCAGAGACATGACAGACTGTATAAGCCTAGTTTTAAATACTAAGTTACTTCATATTTTTTGTAAATTTCTTACATTTTTATATTAACTAAGTAAAGTAGGGAATATCTTTTAGCAATTGCGGAAAGATTTATTCAAAACAAACTTTGTGCTTAATAAAAATGTTTTTTTCAGTAAAACTTACTGTATTAGTTTTGTTAATCTTTGAAAAAGAAAATTTTAATCCACATTCTCTTCCCACAACTTTTATTTATTTTTTACTTTTTTTCTTTTTATTTTAAACAAAAGGAAAGTAAGAAACCAAAACAAAACAATTTCACAACCAGCCAATAACAGAGTAACAATCATCAGCACATTGCATATTATTATATTCCCAGAAATCATTTAGGATAAAAAATGCAGACATGAAACATTATCCAACAAATTATTAGCACAAAACTTTTGCCTCAATGAATCAAGAGAAACCTGCTATATGACTATCTTTTTTGTTATGATTGCTCTATTGTTTTCAAATAATGAAATCCAAGGTGACCCTGAGAAAAATACTTTTCACTCAAAATTCTTTTTCTTTAACTGTCTTAGTTAATTTTTATATACATATATTTTGTTTCAGTTCATCACACAAGTGCAACAATGTGACAGTTGTATATGTGTGACTTAATTAGTTCACTAAGAAGTATATTTTCAGTACTCATCCATTTAAGAGTGACAATGTCTAGTTTATTGTTCTTTGTCGCTGAGTAGTATTCCATTATGTAGAAATACCACATCTTTTTTTTTCCCACAACATTTAAGAAATCTCTGTGAAATACAGTCTTGGGCTACTTGAAATGCACAGTTTTAGTGCTGGAGGTCCAAGAATGTGCCAAACCAATATAAATTAAAACTAATAAAGAAGAATGTGACCTGAGTATGTTTCTGTTGTTCTCTCCCCTCTAGCTCACTGCTTAGACAGCAAGCCACTAATATAAACCTGTCTGATTGTTGGGGCCTACATAAGAGCTCACTGATATTGTGACATTATAACAATAATACACTAACATTGTGAGAATTCAGGAAGGATGGGCAAATTTGGAGACATGCTTTTAACTATATAGACAACTACAAATTACAGCAATTTGGACTTCATTAAAGTCTTCTTACCTTGTAAGTGTTTACAGGCATTCAATGGGCAGGTAGAGGTTCCCCTGGTTTTAGAAGATGAATAAGTAAGATTCACAGAAATTCTGAATTATTCTTGGTGTAGAGGGAACTACTCTGAGAAAATCTGATCAATCCAGAAGAAGTAAAAAAATCTAAAAATGAAGTGGAAATGATCTGCAAGATATAGTGAATACTTAAAATGAATGCACAAGAAATATCTCCCCCAATAACTTAGATGTAAATGTGCTAAATTACCACAACAAAAAGAAAAGACTCTCCAGAATGTGTAAGTGATAACTGCTACAAAAAATTACTTTAATATATCATAATAAAAATCAGTTAAAAAATAGACAAGAAGATTGTAGGCAAATACAAATGATAAAATTATAAAATCATCAATATTAACATCAGAGATACATAGTAGAATTTAAGTTAAAATATATCAGACAAAATGAAGGGTGGAATAATTTCAGAATAGCAAAGTGACTACATAGTTTTTCATTCTAATTTGGACACTTCTAAGTTATTATTAATAACTCAAGGACAATAGTTACAAACTTTTTTTTCTTTGCAGTATTGGGGAATGGACCTAAGTCCTCCACATTGAGCTACATCTTTAGTCCTTTTTAAGTTTTTCATTTTTATATTTTGAGACAAAATCTCAGTAAGTCATTAAATTTTGCAAGTTGAGCTCATATTTACCATCTTCCTGCCTCAACATCCCAGAGTATTAGGACTATAGACATATGCCACAACAACCATGTGAACATTTTAATAGGAAAAAAATAGCAATAAAATGCAAAGTAGAAGAAAAACATGGTTCAAGGAGAAGGGGATAAAATCACAATTATATTTCAAGATAGCAGTATAAATACTTTAGTATCTGGTTTACTAAGTAGGTTGACAAATTAACAATAAGGAAGATACAAAAAATTTGTATACTAATCTCAGTAGTCTTGATGTAAATAGAGAATAATGCCCTCTACAAATGAAGAATAAAAGGAGCCAAGAACCAGTGAAAGAACTTGAGCATGCATTTGACCAGCAAGCTGTTGCTAAACAAATAAATATAGATAAGAAAATTATTACAAACTATGAGAGATTTTGTTAGTTCATTTTCCTGAGCCTCAATTGTTTTTTGTTTGGTGGGTTGCTTGGTTGGTTTTGGTTTCGATCTTGGTTTTTTGAGACAGGATCTCACTATGCAGTTCAGGCTGGCCTTGAACTCACTATGTAGCCACGGCTAGCCTTGAACTTGTAGTGATATTCCTGCCTCAGCCTCTCAAGTGATTGGAATACAAATGTGCACCATCAAGAAACCATTTTAAAGATAACGATGCGCAAATTGCAACCATTGTCCAGCTTCTATCTTCCGGTTTTGTAAACCTGCAATATTGTGTATTTACTCTAGTTGTTTGCTTGTCTCTTTTGCTTGTTGTTTTTACTATATATGTCTTTTGTTGTTGTTGTTGTTGTAGTTTTTGTTTGTTTTGTTTTTCTTCGCTCAAATAAAATTAAAAAAAAAAACAGTTTGAATCAAAGTTCAATAAATTTAGAAGTTAACAATAAGGCAACACTCCCCCAGACCTAAATGCTTAAAGATATTTTGTTCAACAAGCCCTAAATCAAAGTAAAAATAAAGCATAAATAGTATATTATATACAGGATGATAAAAATAGGGGCACCATGTCAATAACATATAGTCAGCAGGTTAGCAGATTTAGTCTTATTTCATTATTTTAAACAAATATTGAACACACTGAACTAAATATTAAACTTTTAAAACTAGTAAAGAAATAATAAAATAAATCTAAAGAAAGCAGGAAGAAAAAGTTAATAAAGGCAAATGTATCAGATAATATGCTATGTACCCTCAAGTCCTCATAATTTTGATGGGGCTGAGTTATTGATTTGTTGTGTGGCAATGTGAATGCTGTGCTCGTCCAGGGGTGGAGCCGACATACAGTATAAGGGAAGGTGGGTCTTCCTCTTGTTTGCTTCCTCTTCCACCTCTCGCTCGCTCGCTTGCTCGCTCGCTCGCCAGCACGCCTTGCTGCTGGCCGCTGCCGTGAAAGGCAGCCCTGCCCCGCCATGCTGACTTGGAGCCAACTAATGGACTGAAACTCCCAAGAAACTGTAAGAATAAACCTTTCCTTCCCTATCTTTGGGTGTCAGGTATTTTGTCTCGGCAACGAATGAAAAGTAACCAAGACAGCAAATTATGAGATCAAATGTAAAACATAATTGATCATAAAAAAGCAGTCATTTCGGTAAATAATGCCAAAATATGCTTACATGACATGTGTACATGAGGGCATGGTGAAAGTCACTTAGTAGAAACCTGTTTTCCAGTTTGAAATAACCAAAATTTATAATGAATAGAATACTTAGAATCTGTGACAATTATAAATTCTCTAAGTCAGAATACACGTACTGTTTCACTTAAAACACATTTCTTTCCTCTTTATCAGCAGTCAAGCTAATATCCTGACTCCATGTGCCCATTTTTCTCCTTAGGTAGAGTGAAGGTGCCACATAACTTTCATTTCAGAAACAAAAATAGAACTGTCAGGGCTGAAGATATGGCTCAGTGGTACAGTGGCTGCCTGGCAAGAATGGGGTCCTGAGTTCGATTCCCAGTGCCAAAAAAATATTTCAATTGCCAATACAGAGGCACACCACCCCAAATAAACAAGAACCTTCAGAACACTTCAATATTTCAGGTTTCATGGAGGATGTGTTGTTTTAGCTGTTGTTAAACTTTTACACACTTCATTCTTCATTTTCACCTCTACTAAGAAACAAATTGAACAAAATTAATAAATTAAGACCTCTACAACTATGCCAAAAGTCATGTGACACTAAGAAGATGAACTTTAGAAAAAAAGGTTATGGAAAAATAGTAATTATGAGGCAGCCTTGTTTCAGCTTTACCCATTCTCTACTAAAGAACGTGAGAAGGGATTCTTAGCATGTAGTTGGGAAATAAATGAGAGGGAAAATCCTCCCTCTATCTTCTGATAGTTCTGTAATTTAGTCTAAAATAAACCAACAGAAGGCAAATTAACAGGAAGAAAATTACATTTAATTACATATGCATGCACAGAAGATTCACAAAGCATGAGCCACACAGAAAGGTCAGATGATAGAAGCTTCTACAACATCCTGACCTACAAGAAAGAAATGGAAATTTAGGGCTTCTGAGTGGCAATACAAGTTATGGGAGAAGGAAGGAACTGTATGGTGAATAAGGTTTATCTTGTATGCAGGATTCATGATGATTACATTCTTTTTTGAGGATCTGTCTTTAGGAAGATAAGGGAATTTGAGAGAAAGCTCCTCCCTCCATGGGCTACTCCCCGAGCACCCTTAGTTAGAGATCATCAGCATACCAATGTGATCTGTTTGGGGATGATATTTTTCTAACTCCATCAGTAGACTGCACAGACCATGTACAATATTTGGTTTTCAGTAAATATTCATTCTCTAGTTTCACGTAGAAGGTCAACAATCGGGAATACGTTTCTTCATAAGACTAAGATAGGCTTGTACTGTGACTTAATATTCAACTGTTTTCTAGTCCTAATTTATGTTTATTTCATGTTTGCATCTTTACATTTAAACCTCTTGCACTTCCTTTATTATTTTCAAAGTTTAATATATTCTACTCTCTATGACCTGCTTGGGGAGGGGGGATAGAAGAGGGGAAGGAGATGATGATAGAATAATTTACTCCTGAGGCCCTTTCAAACTTCAGTTCAAAGACCTCAGCAATATCAAAATATCCAGAACCCACCATCTAAGAAAAGCAATTCCTACTACTGAGGTAGGATAGAAGAAATAAAATCTAGGTGGAAAGGAGATGAGTGAGGAAATTGAGATGTTAAGAAAAAAAAAAACGCAGTTTCAAGATATCGAAGTTACTCAAACCTGTTTCCCTTCCAGGAAATTCACTCCAAAAAAAAAAAAAATCTAAAGGTCCTTTTACAACAAGCTTGTAAATCCAGGGTCTTAACTTGTCTTTTTCACCTGTACACTGTATTTCCTCCATTCTCAGGAAGCAGCAATATTGGTGTTTGCATACCTCAACTTCAAACACATATAATGGTTTGCACTGTAACCTGACACAGTAAAAATACACATCCTAGATCACTCATTTTGAAGACATCTCCTTAAGGATACCCAACTCCTGCTTGTAATATGTCTCATTTTTCTGAGTTCCTGCACTCTCTTCTTCTTCTCCTTCTTCTCCTTCTTCTTCTTCTTTTTCTTCTTCTTCTTCTTCTTCTTCTTCTTCTTCTTCTTCTTCTTCTTCTTCTTCTTCTTCTTCTTCTTCTTCTTCTTCTTCCTCTTTCTCTTCTTCTTCTTCTTCCTCTTCTTCTTCTTCTTCCTCCTCCTCTTCTTTTTCTTTTTTCTTCATTTGTGTATTTTTGAGCCATGGATTCACTATGTAGCCCAGGCTGCCCTCAAACTCACAGCAATCCTCCTGCCTCAGCCTTCCTGGTACAGAGATTCCAGGCATGCACCAGCACACCCTGCTACTCTATTCTTGAGTGTATCTTAATAACTATTCTCTTACCTCTTATTGATATGTCCTGAAAATGATTTTTGTACTATGGGAGTCAGGAAACCTCTAAAGTTATTATTATTTTATTATATATATATAATTTTAGTTTAGTTTTTTGGTTTTTTGAGACAGAGGCTCACTGTGTAGCCTAGGCTGGCCTTGAACTCATGGTGATACTCTTGCCTCTGCCTCCCCAGTGTTGGGACTGCAGGCAAGCACCACCACTTTCTACTGTAAAGTTATTTTAAAAGGTACAATAGGTTCCTAATTTCAACTTCAAGGTCCACTCAGACCCCACCCAGTAACACTATTGCTGATTTTAAAAAATAGTGTAGTGATAACATAGCTAATTTATGACTTCCTAAAAGCCAAAATGTTTCATGCTTCAAAGGTGATAAAAATTAATATGTAATAAACATAAAAAGGGGCAGGAACTGGTTTTGGAGCTCTGACCTTTCCCATTAATGTCATGAGTAGGGTGTTTTTCTTCCCATCCCTCTCCACCAACAACACTTTCTATGTAGTTTCTCCACATTATCTCTCATTTTAACCTCATGCCAGATTTCTGCTTGATGATGTGAATGCAATCTAACCATTTTGTAGGCTTGAAATAACTGAAGAGAACTGAAAAATATTTTGTATTAAAAATAATTCAGAATGCTTAGAGATGTGCTAACAGTAGTTACTTGTACCGAAGAAGCATGTTTCTCCTCTAGGGAAGGAAAAGACCCCAGAATCAATTGTCCATCATTAATTACACGCCTTCTTATTTCTTGCATTTTGCAAGGAAAATATTAAGTCAAAAGAATGGCCTAAACTTTAGGATACAAATTATATCTAACGTGAGCTTTTATGAGCATAAACATGGAAAAGGTAGCTATTAAATGCATTTTTCACAGTATCACCCAAATGTTAGGTATTCGTGCGAATCAAACATGCCTATTCATCCATCTGTTCAATGGCCCTGGCCCGCTGCTAAAAGATGTGAGAACAAATTTGCCCTTTTGATGAATCTAACCAATTAGCAGTACTCTTCTCTTTGGCTTGATATTATAAGAGTCCTGGAGAGATATATAATTATTGTTACAAGCCTAATGCTTTCCTTTTTTTTTTTCTGAATTGAAGTAAAATCCTTTGAATTTGCAGAGAATGTCCCTGAAGCAAGAAAAGTAACAGCTGGGCCCTCTTTGGTAATGGGTCTATGACCCTGAAAAACAAAATCCAGCATTTAATTTGCAAAAATGAATGACACATAGTGCTTGATGTCTCACTGAGTACAGGAGTCATCCATCAATAATGATTTGTTTTTATCACGATGAGAGTGGGATGTGAGAGGAATTCCAGGCCTCTGCTTCAGAAAATGTGCCTCTTGTGTTCATTCATAACTCCTCAAGAAGCAAAAAAAAACAAAAAAGAATAAGAACTGAATCAGACATTGAGATCATCTGCCAGAAATCATCTACCAGAAAGAATATCTGTAATTGTGTGATTTAAAACAAATGACTAAACAGGTTTTTAAGCATTAGTTTTTAAATGTGAGTACACACAACTGGTATCACACAAACTTTTTCAAAACTTTTGACAAAAAATAGCATTTTCATTTTTACCAACTCACTAATATATCTTAATCGATTGTTAAGTTCTAAAACTTGAACATACATAAGAACTATCTGGACTACCTGGAGTTCTAAAGCATAGAACAGATTGCAGAATTTTTAACTCAACATTTCTGATTTAAGGAGTCTAAAGTAGGGCCTAAGAATTTGCATCCACCCCCACCCCCCAACAGTACTTGGTATTGAACCAGAGCCTTTGCTTAGGGTTTCCTTAAATTGCTAAATTGACAAGGCTGTGCTCCAGCTTGGGATCTTTCTGCCTCATTCCCACAGAATGTTGAAACTACAGGTATGAGCCACCATGCATTGCAAAATATGTTTTCTCATGCGTCACTCTGAATATATTTTTCTGGTATCAAATGGAAGAAATCATTACAGTAAGTCTCTGACTTAAGAACATTGGAGTTGCAAACTTTCACAGATACAATGGTACTTTGCATTACAAACTTTCATAGATGTGAACAAATCTCTGAAGTTGCTCATGCATTTACCTCATCATTGTAAGGTAACTATAAAAGTAAAAATAGTTTATTTACAGTATTTTGTGTGTGTGTTTTATGTGTTGCACTGTTTATTTGTGTCAAAGGCATATAATACTCTCTTTGCCAAACTTAGGAACAAAACTGACTTATGAACAGTACTCATTCTGACTTAGGGGCTTACTGTATTTCCATTTTAAAGATGAAAAGTTTAAGGTCTGCTTTATGTAATTACTTGTGAAGAAGTCTTAGACTGATAGTTTCTCTTGCCTATGTGCCCAAACCCCACATGCACGCACACACACACACACACACACACACACACACAAACACACAGTTGCACAAATCTAGAAGTTTGTGAGAAAAGACTTTTGTCTTGGTTACTTTTCTCTCATTGATGGGACAAAATACCTGACACCCAAAATTAAGGGAGGAAAGTTCTGTTTAGCTCACAGTTTGTGGAGGTTTTAGTCCATATTCAGCTGTCTCCAAGGCAAAGTGGCATGGCAGAGGGGCAACCATATGACAGCCACAAGTGACAAGAGCCAAAAGGGCAAAAGGGAAAAGCAGGCCTCCTTCCCTCCCATATACTTATGACAATTATGCCAACTACACCCCCAGGATGGGTGCAGTACTCACACTACCAATCCCATTGCTAGACAATAAACCATTCACAAATGCTGGATTCAGCCACCTGCATGACCATATGAGGTTTGGGGGGGACATTGAAACATGAACGATAGCAACTTTATTATGGGTGACTTTTGCAGTAGAGACAAATGTTCTATTGCAGTACAGAGCTACTGACTATGCTAAGAATATTTCAGGACTGTAGGAGAGATGACTGGGGAACCAGCCAAAGAGGGGGCACTTAAAAACTATCAAGTGAAACTTGAAGCTTAACAAACTGCATCAAACATTGCAAAATAAGAAAATCAAGGCAGGAAATATTTCACATAAGATGAAGATGTAGGACTGAGGTAGAGCAAACAAGTTACAGTGTAAGAAATTCACTTTAGTTTGGGACCTAGATTTCTTTGTCAAAATATCCTAAAATTTTGGTAAACACAGTTTAATCAGCTTTGTCATTCCCCAGTTTACTGGAATATCCATGGAAGTAAAATTTGCAATCTTCTAATTGATCAACATTCACTTTTGTGTCTAACTGAGGGTAAGGATACTATTGAATCAAAGAATTTGGAGAAAGAAATGACAAACTTGCATTTTTTTCAATTTGTCTCCTGTCATATAAAAGTAGTTTTAAGGAGAAAATAAATCTATTAATTGGCTATCAGCTAGTCAAATTATCACCTAGATTTTTCTTTATGAGCCTTTTCAACATAAAGTAAGATGCTGTAGGAGAAAACAGTTTTGGTCAAACAATCCATCTGGGAAACTTTTCCTCTAGACCTAGATATAATTAACAGGTTATCCAGATGGTATATAAACCCTCATAATAGTTGTTATGGATTAAAAACTGGTGGTCTACTTAGCACCAGCTGAATTAATTCAGCTGGTGTTGAGTAAAGATGGCCCACCTGAAGAAAGTTACCAGCATAAATAGAGATGTGGAGAAGAAGAGAGAGGCATTGTGGGTTCTTTCAAGAGTTGCTGTTTGAGCTGCTGGTTCTCCTGGAGTTGCCTGTCACGCTGGCTTCCTCAACATGGATTCGGCCATTATCATCAGAGGAGCTCAGGACCTCATCAATGAGAGTGACTGTGGTTCACGGTGCAGGAGCCCTGCTCCTCACATTGGGCATCGCTTCCTGGCTCCGGAGGGGAAGCTGTGTGCTGGAGAAGCTTGTCACCCTGGGCTTCCTGACCTGTGCTCAACTGTTCTCATCGTGGGAGCAGCACGGGACCTCGTTGCCACTGGGGATGGCTGTGGTACTCTTCAGGGCAGCCCCACTTCTTCTTTTGAGCGTGACTTCTTGGCTCCCATGTAGAACCCTCAACCCACTGCACAGCTCCTTCACCCTGCTGGCATAGACTTTCTAGTTCCACCACTGACCTTTGGCCTTCCCGGCACAGAACTGTAAATAGACTGGTGTGAGTCCTTATTGTGGGCTCTTAGATTTCCAGCTGGATTTGTGAGAGGCATTGTCATGCATTTGGGTCTCTAGTTGGTCTTTTGCAGGACACTGAAGTGGGATCCAGGCCCTCGGCTTAATATCCTGGGTCTTAGTGTTGTGGACAGATTTTTCTGCACTTCCTTGTGTTTAACTCTAGGTGACTATTATAAAACAATATTACAAATTCTGTGTCCTTTATGTAGTTGTTATCCCTGTAACCCCTGACTACAACAATAGTTATTCTATGGATGTTTACCTAGAGTTTTATAATGTAGAGAAGTTTCAAGTTGGAAAAGTTAGAATGATAGACGTGAAGAAGAGCTACTGAAAAGAAGATATCCAAGATCACAAATTGGTCCAAATCCTGATGATTACTTTAGTCTAGCAATTTTTCCAATAGGTCTGGCTGTGGTCATCAGCATTCATCATGTCAGCAGTCTAAAATAACATACCAGCAAGTTGTGGTCTAACCAATGTACTATCTATAGATACGGTTTGAATACAGACTCACAGAATCTGCCACATTTATTGCTCAGCCCCTTTGTGGCACTGTCAAAAACAACAACAAACCAAACCCAACAGGAAACTGGAAAAGGCTGGCAAATCTTCCTGTTAGGTAATACAATTCTGAAATAATTACAACTACTTGCTTTGGGCCAGTTTTATTTACATTTTTGCACTTATACCTCTGGTTGTTTTCTTATGCTTAATTATAAGTATGACATACGATTTTCTAAAACAACATAAAGAAATAAATACCAGATTAGAGGAAATGTGTGCCATATGAATAAATACCTGCTGCTAAGAAAATTAAAGTCCTAACTTGGATGTTACTGTAGCTCATTTAAATAATTTTATTTATCACAATTACCAACAAAGATAGTGATTTAGGCCTGTAAACCATTTGTCTAGATGCAAGGAACAGTGGATTACAAGACATATACATACAATACAATACAAATAATAAAAAATGTAAAACTGTACAAGTAATCTGATAAATATTACACATAATGACTGCCAAATGAGTAGTACAGACAAGAAATGCTACCAAAATTCTGAGGTCAAAAGGATTGCTGGGTTGGCTCATTGTTGCTGAAAGAACGTAAGGAATATTTAGAGAACACATATAAACTAGCTAAGTTGATTTTAGGTAGCAAACTAAATGTATCAAAACGATAGAGACAAACACAACAATAGACGTGTTCTGAACTAGTCTGAGTCGGAAGGAGACTTAACATAATGAGTAGTGAGAGACAAATTAAAATGCTAACTTCTGCAGTGCTGGGCTATTGTTACTCCATAATCTTGCCCAACTTTCTGTCTTACTAGAGTTTAGTTGAGTGATATTCCAGTTCTGGAGTTCAAAACATCACACAAAATATGACTGTAGGAGACCAGAATATACCACCATCAAATACACTTGTTTGGCATATTTCCAGCTGGTTATTTAGACAAATTGCAGGCACAGTAGTAGTAGCTCAAAAAAGTTGCCTTTTCATAAAGGAAACTTAAACATATAAGGGAATATGCCTTATTAAAAGTGTCTCTATTGTGAAGAGGGTTGCTTTCAGACAACCTGCATTATCAGAGACTTCATCTGCACAAGATAATCTCTATTTACCATACATTTCCTCCTCTCACTCTTCCATAACTCTTCTCTGTTTAACTCCCTCACTTCAGAAAGCCTAAATCCTATTTTTAAAGTTCAGAACGTTATATGTAAGCTTTAATTATCTAGCCTTCTTGTGTCTCATATTTTTGTGGGACACTTGTGCACAGGAAAATTATTAAATGAGTTTCTTTTTTCATCTGTCTTATATCATTTTAATTCATAACTCAACCAATAAGCCTAAAAAGGTAAAGGGAAATCAGTTTTCATTCCCCTCCACCAGATAAAGGCACAAGCCATACATTTAAATTCCAGTTCTTTAATTACTTCATGAGTGACTCAATCTCTCTCTCTGCCAATTTTTCTTAACATAAACTATACATGCACAAACATTAAAATCAGAAAAAATATGATAACACTTACTTCCTGGGGCGATTGTAAGGATTGCATGAAAAGTAGACAAATAAATAGCCTAGTAGTTAATGTTAAATTTGGCCAAAATCTGTTTCCCTTCATACATTTTAAGACTGTATTAAAGGTTCCCTCATACATAGAATTGTAACTTGATGTGTAAACAGACTGTAACTTGTTGGGGTCTACAAATTATAAATTGACATAGTATCTGTCCAAGGGTCTTCTTGCCCTGCCTGTGGCCTGTTTTTGCTTTTTTTTTTTTTTATTTATTTAAGAGAAAAAAAAGACACATATAACAAAGACAAAAAGCAAAAGAGACAAACAAATGACTAGAGTAAATGAACAACAGTAACATTACAGGTTTACAAAACAGGATGATAGAAACTTGACAATGGTTGCAATATTGCGTATCATTATCTTCAAAATGGTTGTTTACATTAACAGATAAAGACATGTAAAACTGATCTAATCATATGAGTATTAATTGTTCTTTCTCAATAACAAATACATTCAGCAGTGTGTTCATTTTAGTTATTTTACATATACATATATACAGATTTATATCTTTTACTTTTCCCTTCCCTCTTTCCCCATTTTCCCTTCCCAATTACTTTTGTTCTTCAAGCTGTTTTTTACCCTTACATAGTAAAGAAGCTTAAAAAGTATATATGATCCAAAACCTGTGGCCTGTTTTGAAATGTGGAAATCCGCTGGGCAATGAGGCTCAGAGAGCAGGTTGCAGTCCCCTGAAGACAATACAGGGAAACAAGCATGCAGATGTGGGAATGAATTTTAACTCATTTCCTTTATGATGTTAAACTTGCCTGTTCAACTACTAATTCTATTCTCTTCCAGGAAAAGCGCCCTCCCCCTTCCCCTGCAAGAGCTAATTAAAATGGTGGCTCCTTGGAGAACCTGGATCATTGTTTCCAAAGAATATTGGTGTCCCAGAGCCCTATTTTCTTGCAGTTCTCTCTTTTTCTTTTTCTTTTTTGCTGTGCCCCATAACTCTAGACAGGAGACTGAGGACTAACTGCAGGGGTTCCTGATAACTGGCACCTTAGAAAAGGTCTCATAGTATCTTACTGTCATAACAAGTGAGTGAGTCTCAGCCAGTCACAAATGATCAACTGTTCACACTCAAATAAAATGGACGCAAGCTGTACTCAAAGGGCTAATTTTATCTTACTTTGTTTTCTGTGTGTCACTTCCTTTTCTCTGGCTATAAACATAACTTGGCTATGTTTTTGGTGTGAATGGCTGCCTGATTCTAGAATCAAAAATAAAGCCAATTAAGAATTGAAAAACCGAATTATTATTAAAAGTCCTTATTGATTTTGATAGTCAATGAAAGTACTCAAGTAATTGCTTAATGGTTCCTGAAACCCTTAGACGAACACAGTAAAGAAGGTGCTGCTGACCCCACTGAAGTCTCTCCTTTCTTCATGGAGCCCCTGATATAGTTGTGGGTAAATATCTCTTCAGCTAGATTCTAATTGTTTGCACTCAGCCACCATCTTCTTTGACTTTCAAATCCAGGGTTAGCCACACAATCTGTAGATGTTACAGAAAAGGACTGAGTCCTACAAGGAGGCCCCAGTCGGTCTGTGTCAGATAAAACTAAACTGATCTGGGGATGGGGTAGAGATGTGAGGGCAGAAAAAAGAGGTAGCAAAAATAAGCAACCACACACTAAATATATATATATATATATATATATATATATATATATATATAAATGCTACAATGTGTTTATATGCCAAGGTAGGTTACAGTTTACTTTGTATGGAGAGGACTTTAAACCAAACTTAAAATGTATTGGCAGCTTGAGACCAATCTTAACATGTACTGTACTAGATTGACTAGAATAGCCTTACCAAAAGTAACAAAAGTTACATTAGGCACAGTAGGGAGGTTTTCATTCAATTAAAATTGTGTGTTCTTGAGGTCCATTAGGAAAGACAGGTCTAGAAACCACACACACACACCACACACACACACACACACACACACACACAATGGGATGCATTTTAATTGGTATCTGGAGGTATATAAAAAGGAAAAAAAAAAGCTAAATTAATCCAAATTGCTTCCTTAAAGGATTCTTCAGAAAAAGAAGAAAAAGAAAAATCTTAATCCACAGATTAAAGACTCAAAGAAGACCACTCTGTACTCTGAATTAACTCTGCTTTTCTCTCTATTCATCTATACATTAATTCTCTGAGTCTGCTAACATTTTTTTCTGAATTACTATTTGCTAAAAAGAACTAGATGAATTGCTAAAAAAAGAACAAAACTTTTACATTCAATTCTTAATTTTCAAAATTTTTCTGAAAAAAAAGCAAAGTTTTTTTTATACAATTGTACAGTTCAAAAAACATGTGAGGAACTTTAGATTACTGAATGGCATTATACACAGTCAAATTAGATAAAAATTAATAGGCAGTCAGACATAGATTAGGCCCTCAAGGGAGTCAGAGCAGAAGATGAGAACACATCAAACTTGTGACTGGAGGTACATCTGAAGAAGTTAGGCCTCAAGATTGAGACACAGTAGTCAGGATTGTGAGTCTCCCTAGAGATAAACACTTCTTTGAGATTGTACTATAATTACCACCGCCTAATCCAGTAAGTTCAGCTAAGCATCAGACACATAGGTGGGTGGCCAGAACATCCAGACACCCATCCCTTGCAAGAATGCCTTTGTTCTTTCTATGTTAGAAGCTATAGATGAGCTACAGTTAATGGCACTGGTCATACACCCTTGCTAAATGTCTCACCTTATTTGATCAACATTAGCAAAGCAATTGTACTTGTAAACCTATTGATTGTCTGTAGTTTGACCCATGTTGAACCCACCTCATGATTTTGCCATATAAACCATTCTTGGAGAAAGAACCTCTGAGCCATCTCACATTTGGGATTCCCTCCTGTCTCTCAGGTACTTTCCTTCCATAAAACTTTTTTATGCTTAACCTCCTCTATCTTTGAAATTCATTCTTGCATATTTAGGAGACATGAACTCAGTACACCTGACTTCTAATGGGTTGGGAGTTATTTTTCTCCATCACAGTATGGAACCAAAGCTGTGCTTTTTTCACTCAGTAACTAAAAGCTGACTGAAAAATATCAAATTAGAGAAACATAAAATTCCCAGGGTGGTGGCTCACTGGATATAGAAGGAGATGCATGCTAATAAGAAAAAAGCAATATACATAACCTTTTGGTTTTTGTTATCTATAACGGTAAATTTAAAGCTTAAAAGAGGACTGAGTTGGACCTTGATGCTAGACCAACCTCAGAATTCAGTCAGTCTAAGAACTGTCCACCAACTTTCAAGCTTCAATAATAAAATTATGTAGGGAAAACACAAAGTACTTCTAAGAAATGTGGTTACCAAGAAAGTAGTCAGTGTGGGGGAAGACCAAAACAAAAAAGAAAAAAAAAACTATTAAAACCACAGAGTATAATGTAAAGGAATTGTTTCATCTTTTAGATTGGTATCAACAGCATTCTCTGAAGCATTTACAAAAAAAATGGGACTTTAAGAGTAACTAATTTAGGAGTAGTATATTTGGTTTTAAGTACTGCAGAGTGGGAAAGCTTGTTTGGGTTGATGCAGAACCCATGGGCTGCTATAGAAAAATCACAGATGGTTGTGAGTAATTGCATATATAGGATGTTATTCCCAAGAGAACAACCAATCTGGTAAATTAAATGATAGCCACTATGAAGACTTTTTACCCTGAGAATGAAGACTGTCTGCAAATATAAAAGCCAAGTAGAATACTCCAAGTGACACAGCTAATATACTTTGTAAACAAGACACATGGGACTAGCTTTATGATGACTAGGATATTCACCTACCAAATATGCCCATTACATAGGTCATGGTACATGTTGTGGTTAAGAAGTCCTTTTTGCATGGGTTTCTCAGGTAATTCCAGATAAACTTAGCTATAGTCAGAGAAACCTTAGGAAATTTGCTCTGTGTTTTCCCTATTAGGTCTTAGTGATACTAATAAAATCCACTAGCTTAATAACAAAACAATGGAGGGAGGCAGAGGCAAGGACTTCTCCTTGAATGGTGGAAGCTTTTAAGTAATAATAAGAAATAAAGTAAAAGAGGTATGGTGGCTCTTTCTTATAAACCCTGCATTCTGGGAGACTGAGGCAAGAGGACAGCAAATTCCACCCCAGCCCAAGCATGATAGTGACTTAGGGAGACCATCTCAAAGTAAAAAGTAGTAAAAACAAAAGATGCTATAGATGTAGCTTAGTGTGAAGCATTAAACTAAATCTCCAGGGCTAGGGATGTAACTGAGAAGCATAAGTGCCTGTCTGGCAAGTGCAAGGTCCTGAGTTTGATTCCAGGTAGCAAAAAAAATTTAAATATCCAGTAGTACTACAAAAAAGGTAGATGTAAACAAGACATGGAAGACAAGGATAGGGTTAAAAGTTTGTACATAACCCTATAAGAGGTTGGGTGGACCAAAGAAACTGCTTGTTACCCTCCTTATGTTAAAAGGTTGTGAACAAATTTTATTTACTCCATTTTGGACAAATTATAAGTGAAAAAACATAAATTACAATGAGCAATATAGCTAACAATTGCTTAGGGTAAAAATCAGATCCATGAAGAAAAGTATACAAGTCCCTTGAGTAGATCCCTTGCTAGAATTGGTTAAAGTTTATAGCTGAACTTGTCATTTCAAAATTCTTTTCCAAAGATGATTCCAAATACTCCACTCTACCACATTGGCAGAATATATGTATGTTACTGGATGGAAAGCTTCAGGGGCTTCTTTTCAGGTTCTTGGTGTCCCGAAGAATTGGACAAGATACACAGAAAATGCAGCAAAAGTGTTTGTTTATTGAAGATATAAAAGTAGTTTGCTCTGCAGAGTGAGAATAGGCTGGTGAAAAGGCTCTCAGTGGTCTAAGGATGAGAGAAAGAGAAATGTCATATCCAGAATTACACATTTATCTCTCTTTTGTGCAAATAAGGCATTGAGTGATTATCCCATCAAACACTCACTTGGTGTCATGCCATGTATTGATTGTCCTACAAAAAGAATAAAAAAAACTAGACCCAGCCAGGAGCAAGGTCCGACACCACATTCTGGGGGTGTGTCATGGCTAGCCAACTGGGTTCCAGAGGTTCTGAGCTCCAAAAAGTCAGGGGAAAGGCACCAGCACCATACTTTGGGGGGTTCACCCTGGCTAGCCACCTGGGTACTGGAGGTTCTGAACTCTACCTAGCTAGGTGTAAGGCCCTGGTGCCACACTGCAGGAGTGTGTCCTGGGTTAGTTGCCAGGGTTCCAGAGATTCTGAACTCCACCAAGCCAAGCCCAAGGCCCTGACACCAGGTCCCAGCTAGCCACCTGGGTCCCAGAGGTTCTGAACTCCAACAAGTCAGGTGCAAGACCACGGCGCCACACTCCAGGAGTTCTTCCTGGCTAGCTGCCTGGGTCCTGGAGGTGCTCAACCCCACCCAACCAGGTGCAATAGCCTGGTGCCACACTCTGGCATTGCATCTCTGCTAGCTGCACAGAGAATCTGAGGTCTGCAGAGCCCAGCATCCCAGTGCAATACATTGGGGGAATGCCTGCCAGCCTCACAGGTCACAGATGTGCCAAGTCCTGTCCAGCCTAGAGCTTCAGAGCCATCCATCAAGGAGTGACTAACTTAGCTGAAAGTTCCTGAAGATTTTGAGCTTTGCTCAACACAACACAAGGCTCCAGCACCATAGTTCAGGGATGTGCCCCAACAAGCCACATTGATGTCAGAGGATTGAAGCTCTGCTCAGAGCAACAATTTCACTGCAATCCATCAGGAGGGTGCCTGGTCAGCTGAACAGGTCCCAGAGCAAAATGACAAAATGAAAGAATAAGGTGTAATCTCAGTCCTCCAGCCCACTGAGAACAAAACCAGTAGACATTGAAATGGAAGACACTGGAAATTGCACAGTTGAATTTTCTGAAATGATAACAAATGAAGTAAAGAAACAACTCCATGAATATATAGAGGAAATCAAATAAAAATATCTCCCAGGTAAAAAAAAAAGAAATGACTAATGTTATGAAATAAATGTTGAGTGTACCTAAAAAAGATCTGGATAAAGAAATAGAGGAACATAACACAATGATGGAAACCTTAATGAACAATATAAAACAATTAGAATGCATAAAACAATTTCAAAAGATTATCCAGGAAATTAAAAATTCCATTGAAAACTGGAAAAACTGATTGAAAGAAGGTGAAGATAGATGGTTAGACCTTGAAGACAGGATAGAAGCTTATGATCACAAAAGAAAAGACCTCTTAAAAATAACAAGGAACCAGGAAACAACAATTCGATACTGCAAGATAATGCAATGAAAAACAAGACTGATAGCTGTCAATGAAAAAGCAGGGGTCAACACAAATAACATAAGAAAACTATTTACAGAAATACTATCAGAAAAATTTCCAAATGTGGGAAAAGAATCTGATGTACAGATAAGTGATGCATTTAGAACCTCAATTAGCTGGCCGCCCAAAAAACTTTCACCCATACGTATAATAATTAGGATCTTAGATATTCAGCACAAGAACAGAATACTAAAAGCTGTCAGAGAAAAGAAATAGATTACCTATGAAGGAAAGAATATCAGAATCCTGGCAGACTTTTCAAGACAAACCATCAAGTGAAGAAGTGCTTGGAGTGAACTATTTTAAGTCCTGAAACAAACAACGAATTCCATCCCAGATTGATGTACCCTGAAAAACTACCTTTCAAAATTGATGGAAAAATAAGAAACTTCCATGACAAAGAACAACTGAAGAAATTCATGACCTCCAAAGTAACACTACAAAAAGTACTAAAAGACACTCTATAAAGAGATAAACATAACTACAATTCTAAGAACACCAACAGAAGGAAACCATTACGCAGGGCAAACAAACAGAAAAAGTAGAAAACCAACAACAGAAAGATAACACGACAGGGATAAGTCAGTACATATCAGTTAAATCCATAAATGTAAATTGTTTCAAATCACCAATGAAAAGAAACAGACAGGCAGAGTGGATTAAGAAACAAAAATCCAACAATATGCTGTGTACAAGAAACACATTTAACTCAAAAGGAAATTCATAGACTAAAAGTCAAAGGATGAAAAACAATACTCCATGCAAGAAGAACCCAAAAAAAAAAAAATGGGGGTAGCTCTTCTGTTTGCAGTCAATCTGAACTTCAAGCCAAGAATGATCAAAAGAGATAAAGAAGATCACTACATACTTGTTAGGAGGAAACTTGAAGAGGAAGAGATTACAATCATAAATATATATGCACCAAATATGGGGGCACCCAACTATGTTAGACAAATCTTAATAGACATGAAAAATCAAATAAGTAATAATACAGTTATAACAAGGGAACTTAACACCAATTTCTCACAAAGAGACAGGTGAGCCAGACAAAAATTCAGCAAAAGAATAACAGAACTGAATCAAACTTGTGAACAATGAACTTAGTAGATGTGTACCGAGTGTTCTACCCAAAAACAACAGAATGTATTCTTCTCAGCTGCACATGGGTCATTGTCTAAAATAGACCACATACTAGCCCACAGAACCTGCTTAATAAATGCAAGGGAATTGAAAGAATTCCATGCATATTATTTCACCATAGCAACATAAAATTGGAAATTGATGACAAAAAACACACAAGAACCCCATAAACACAAACAAATTAAGTAACACTCTCTTAAACAAAAAATGGATCATAGAAGAAATCAAAGAATAAATTAAACAATATCTATAATCCAACAAAAATCCAAATACAACTTACCAGAACCTGTGGGACACAATGAAAGCAGTCTTCAGAGAGAAATTTATAGCAGCAAACTCCCACATCAGGAAAATGGAATGAACACAAACAACCTAATGCTGCACCTCAAACTTCTAGAAAAAGAAGAGTAAGTCAAGCCCAAAGCCCAAAGAAGGGAGAAAATTATAAAGATCAGAGCAAAAATCAATGCAATTGAAACTAGGAAAGCAATACAAAAAAGTAATGAATCAAAGAGTTTCTTCTTGGAAAGAATAAATACAATTGATAAACCTCTAGCGAACCTTATCAAAAAGAGGGAAGAAAAAACTCAAATCCACACAATAAGAAATGAAAAGGGTGAAATCACTACAGACTGTGCAGAAATGCAGAAGATCACCAATACCTACTTTGAAAACCTTTACTCTTACAGGTTCAAAACAAAAGAACAAATGGACAGATTTCTGGAAACTTAGGAATCACTACAGTTGGATCAAGGAGATGTAAAACTGCTGAATAACCCAATTTCAGCTAATGAAATTGAAAATGCAATTAGAATCTTACCAACAAAGAAAAGCCCAGGTCCTGATGGATTTACTGCTGATTTCCACAAGAAATTTAGGGAAGATTCAATGCCAAGACTTCTCAAACTCTTCAATGAAATTGAGATGGAAGCAAGTCTCCCTAAATCATTCCTGGAAGTAAGTATTACTCTAATACCAAAATCAGAGAAAGACACAACCAAAAAAGGGAATTACAGGCCAATCTGACTAATGAGCATAGATGCAAAAGTGCTCAATAAAATACTGGCAAATACAATGCAGCAAATAATGAACCACCCATGATCAAGTGGGATTCATCCCAGGAATGCAGGGGCAAGTCAACATATGCAAAACAATTAATGTAATACACTATATGAGTTGAAGACTTTAACCAAATGATCATCTCAATAGATGCAGAAAAAGCTTTTGACAAAATCCAACACTCACCCATGATAAAAACTCTATGAGAAATCAGTATAGATGGTCTTTACCTCAATCTGATAAAAACCATATACAATAAACCAACAGTCAACATCTTACTAGATGGACAAAAACTGAAAACTTTCAACCTAAAATCAGTAACAAGACAAAGATGTCCATTATCACCACTCCTATTCAATATAGACCTGGAAACATTAGCCAAAGCAATTAGACAAGAGAGAGAAATAAAAGAATAAGGATAGGAAATGAGGGTGTTAATTTATCATTATTTGCAGATGATATGATACCCTCCATAGATGTATTGGTTTGATTCTGTGTCCCCCCAAGGCCTTATGTAATTTGGAAGAGGTTGAGTCTGGTGTTCATGACTGGTTTATTGTCTAGTGCTGCGACTGGTGATGTGAGTGCTGCACCCACCCAGGGGTGGAGCTGACTTACAGCGTAAGGGCGGTAGGAGCATGTCTTCTGTTCTCTCTCTCTTTTGCTGGGTTCACCTTGCTGTTTGGCGGCTGCCATGAATGGCTGACCCATGATGCCATGCTGCCTCAGATCCAAATGAGTATGGACTGAAACCCTCAAGAACTGTAAGAAATAAGCCTTTCCTTCCCTAATTTTGGGCATCAGGTATTTTGTCTCAGCAATGAGTGAAAAGTAACTAAGACAATAGAAGAACCCCAAAACTCCATTGAAATGCATCTAGATGTAACAACCGAATTCTGCAGTGTAGCTGGATATAAAACAACACTCAAAAATCAATAGCATTTCTGTACACAAACAACAAACTCATTCAGAGACAAATAAGGGAGATGACACCCTTCACAATACCATTCAAAATAATGAAATAGTTAGGAATTAATCTAACAAAGGAAGTAAATGATCTACACATTGAAAATTACATTACTCTGAGAAAAGAAATCAAAGAGGATTTCAGAAATTGGAAATACATTCCCTGTTCATGGATAGGAAGAAAAAACATTGTGAAAATGGTCATTCTCCCAAAATTGTTATACAGATTTAATGCAATTCCAATGAAAATACCAATTGCATACCTCACAAATCTAGAGAAATCATTCTTAAAATTCATCTGGAACCAGAAAAAACCTAGAATGACAAAGGTAATTCTGGGCAACAAAGGCAAGGCACAATTCCTGACTTGAAATTATACTACAAAGCTACTGTGATAAATTCAGCATGGTACTGGAATAAAAACAGACCTGAAGATCAATGGAATACATTAGAAGATATAGCCACAACTATGAACACACCAACCACCTTATCTGCAACAAACGGGTCAAACATATTCACTGGAAGAAAGACAGCCTCTTTAGTAAGTGGTGGTTGAAAAACTGGATTTCCACATGCAAAAACTAAAACTAGACCCATGTCTATAACCATGTACTAAACTAAAGTTAAAATGGATTAAACATCTAAATATTGACATAGAAACTCTAAATCTTCTGGAAGACAAAATAGGTAGAAATTGACAATGTAGGGATACTCAGAGGGTTCATGAACAAAAATCAAACTGGATGGGAAATACTGCCCAGAATCAACAACTGGGATCTCATCTTATTAAAAAGTTTTGCACGTGAAAGAAATCTCCAACAGAGTGAAAAGGAAACCCACGAATTGAAAAAAATATCTGAGGCAACTTTCCCTCAAAGGACTTCTATCTAGAACACATAAAGAATTAAAAATTCTGGACCCCAAAATTCAAAGACCCAATCCAAAAATGGGCACCTGAGATGAATATACACTTCTCAGATGAAGAAGCACAAAATAAATATATAAAAAAAATTCAGCATCATTGGTCATTAGAGAAATGCAAATTAAAACAACACTGAGATTCCATCTCACCCCAGAAAGAATGGCCAAGATCAAAATATCAACCAATAACAATTGCTAGAGGGGCTGTGGGGGAAAAGGAACTCTTCTCCACTCTTGGTGGGAGTGTAGTGTGGTGCAACTACACTCAGTGTAGAGGTTCCTTAAAAAGCTATGATTAGGGGTTCCATTTGAGCCAGTTATTCCACTTCTGGGGCTTTTCACAGAAGAATTGAAAGCATCATACCACAGTGATGTATGTGCACCCATGTTTATAGCAGTATAATTTGTAATAGCCAAATCTTGGAAACAGCCCAAGTGCCCATCAATCAGGGAATGGATAAAAATTGTGGTATTTTTATGCAATGGAGTACTACTCAGCTATCAAGAAAGATTGCATTGAGACTTTTATAAGTAAATGGACACAACTTGAGACTATACTTATAAGTGAAATAAATCAAACTCACATGTGTGAATACCATATTGTCTCCCTAGTGTAAGAAACTGAAAAAGTATATATGATCCAAAATCTACAATAAATACTGTGTAAGTGTAAGAAACTGCTCAAAGAGGTAAAGAAATTGGCATAGGGGAAAGGAGGAAAGAAGGAAGGGAAAAGGAAAAAGACTAATTGTGTGTGTGTGTGTGTGTGTATATATATATATATATATATACACACACACACACACACACACACGCACATCTATATACCTAAGATAGCTAAATTGACTATACTACTAAATGTATTAGTTATTGGAAAAGAACAGTTAATACTCATATGATTAGGTCAATTTTACATGTCTCTATATGCTAATCTAAACAACCCTTTTCAAGGCAATGATATGCAATATTACAACCATTGTCAGATTCCTATCATTGTAAACCTATACTGTTATTATATTGGATTTGTTGTTGTTTGTTCATCTCTTTTGCTTTTTGTTTTTCTTTTGTGTCTTTTTTTTCCTCCTAAATGAATGAATAAATAAATAAATACTCATTTGGTCTCCTGTTTCATGTATATCAAGGATCTGAAATAATGTCTTTTGACTGGTTGTGCCTATAAGCAAATGAAGGATTGAAAAATGCATCTTCTGACTCGTCATATGAGCAGCACCAGACTCAAGTGAAGCACCGGAAATAGCAAATTTCTGATTGGTCCAAGATAGCACTTTTCTGATTTGGTCTGTGTATAGTGATGATGATACTATATTGGGAGTATCCCTCCCCACCAAGAGTGTCCCTCAACCTGTTCCCCTGTTTTTTAGTCAGAGAAAAGAAAGTGATGTATAGAAAATTAGAAGTGAAGTACAGAGATAACCCAAATTTTGAAACTATAATCATTCTTTAAAACAAGTCTTGAGGCTAGAGATATAGTTCAGTGACACAAGCATTTGCCTGGCAAGCACAAGGTCCTGAGTTTGATTCCCAGTAAAAAGCAAAAGCAAAAACAAAAACAAACAAGCAAACAAACAAACTCTTGAACAGTTTTATCCATTTGTTTTAATTTTGACAGATGTGGCTGTGTCAGGGCACCTAGGGGAAGTAAACTTTAGCAGTCAAAGTTACCTTAGCTCTGAAAGTCATTAAAATTCTTCTGCATTTGGATTTCATTTGGACTGAAATTAATTTTATAAAACTAAGAACCATGCCACAGTCACTCTGCATGGTTGACAGTCTACATATATTTTTAATTTGTCTTATTTGGTAAGAATATGCATTATGTGATGTTAAGGGAATAGAAAACTAGACAAAATTTCATATTCTTTTGTTGGGGCTCCCTGCCTCTCCACATTCTGTTTGACTGTTAAAATCATTTATTCCCTCATCTGACTCAGGCAACTTAGGTGCTGCTTCCTCTAAAATCTCATTGTACATTCTGTGCTATTGTTAGTTGTATAGATTAAACAAACTGCATAGTAAACTGATTAAATATTTGTATTCTTTTTAAGAAGTGGCCTCTTGATATATTAAGTTATCTTCATATTTTAACACTTAGTACAATGCATGGCACATATTAAGTACTTAATCTAAGTTTGATGCATAAATGAAACAATCAATTAAGAGAATCAAAGTCATTTTTCATCTCATTGATTGTCACTGTTTTCTGCCATTGTCTTCAAAAATTCTGGGATCTCATAAATTCATTAAATTAAGTAATGACACTGGGGACAGAGAAAGTATATGGTTCAAAAACAACCCAAAACCACAAACGAAGATAGAGCTGAAACTGCATGCCCTGCTCTCACTAAGCAAGCGAGAGCACCTGCCTGTTTGGATCACATGTTTAAAGTGGGCTGAAGAGACCTCCTGCCACTTTCTATGACAGTTTTCTTTAGCATAAGAATTCTTTAGTATTTGAAAGCACCATCAAAATAGGAGTCAAACATTTACTGTGCCCATGCTGTAGCCCTATCACAACATATGCAGTGAAACAGGACAAAGTCGTAATTGTTGTTTTTTGTTTGGTTAAATGCATTTTCATTGTTAGTTTATCTTATCTGGAATCAGAATTGTCACTGAGCAACAAGGAATGTGTTATTATGTTCTTGCAAAGCTCAGGCAGGGTTTCTTACTGTAATGACTGCTTCAGTAATCACTAGCTGCTGACAGTGAATGCCCCCAGAATAGGCTATACAGAGGCACAATGCAAGGGACATTGATATGGCAATGTAGAAAGATAACTTTAATTGTTACGAGGTTTCACATTCACTGACAAAAAATCAGATTGAGGAGAAGATCCTTTAATTTAAATAATAATTCTCCAGCAACCACAGAAAGGCATTCAAAACTTCACTTCTATTAGCTGGAAAAAAAACAATAAAAACAAAAAACACTCACAGCTGCCTTGTAAGGTTCGATGGATGGGCAGCATTAACTCCTAGAACAACATGCTCCTCTTCCCCATGGGGGTGATAGTAGGTATTTGTAGATGGGTTATGAAATGTCTCTTTTGTTTTAGGATTTAAAATGTCCCTGAGGGTCTTATGAGGCAACTAGACATTCACCAGATGACTTTTAAAGCTGCCATTGTGTGTTAAAGTGCAGAATGGTCTCTTTGCAGGTGAAGACAGCATAGGGGAGGTCTCTTAGTCACTTTCTCATTGCTGGGACCTGAAACACGCAACACCTACACATAAAGGAAGAAAAGTTTTGTGGCTGCTGCTGTTGTTGCTGCTATTGTTTCTCACATTTTCAAGGCAGAAACAGGAGAGTAAAGGAGTGTGGAGGAGGCAAAGATGCTCTACCCATGGTAGGTAAGAAGCAGGAAGAGGGAGAGTACCTGAAGGAGGCAAAAATTGACCCTTCCAGGCCATGTTCCCAGTGACCTGATTTATCAAAGCTTGTACAGTCAATTTGTGATTCATCCAAGATTCAAGATTTATATGAAATCAAGAGGGTATTATATATGTGCTGCCAAAGTGAGCACCAATAGGGTATTGTGATGGGCCAATGAGAATTGATGAATATAAGATTGATGAGCACCACACATTAGAGTAAGCTTTTAGACCTCCATGACACACAGTTTGGTTACCAGCATTCCTTTAGCTTTTATGTAAGCCTAATTTTGCCCAATATATGTATATTATAATGCACTACAGCATGATGTCTGGTAGTAGAAAAGAATAGACAAATAGAATACTGCTAAGGAAACAAAGACTTAGTGGGGCCTTTGAGTAGAACCAGAGATTTTCTCTTATGGAAAAACTTTCATCTGTTTTTATACCTACAGGTGTGTGGCACTGAGAAATCTCTCAGTGTAGGAGATCAAGTGTTAGAGGGCCACTGAGTGACAGAAAAACAAACTGAGGCTGAGAAATTATTTGTGTGAGATTACACCTTCAGTTTAGAATCAGTGCTGAGATTAAACTTGTCTTCTATCCTGGTCCTGTACTGATTCCAGGACTTGTTTTCCTACCACCGCACCCCTTTTGTGGAGACATTAAAAAGAAATACATTATTCGCTAGCTTTGAATGTGCGCCTGTTTACCATAAGTCTTATCAGTGTGTTGCTTTCCATCAAAGTTTTTGAAAAGGACAATTCCTGACCTCCTGCTCCTGCCTGCAGAACATCTGATGATATATTATGGGAACAGCACCCCATTGATTGAGCAGCAGGGTTCTAGCGAATCTCTTTGAAGAAGAAGCTAGGATAGTAAGAAGCCCTCAAAGAAAGCAGGACAGAAATAATCCATTCTTTCAAAACAACAGGTATCAGTATTTGCTGTTCATTGGCATTTTATATGTTACATATGTTTGGCAAAGAAGATAGGAATACATACACATGAAAAGTCACGTTAAAATGTAAATGACCATTTCTGTGAAGATTATATTCACTATTTGGATATTTTTTAAACACAGTAGAAGTCAAGTTGCCACCCTCAAGTTGCTCAGCATCTAAGAGAAAATTCATTCCAAGAGTAATATTTATTTACATCAAAGTTTCAGGACTGGACAGGAATTTCTTTATAAATATCCTGGACTGTTTCTTATCCATTATCTCTTAGGATTTGTGGTTTCTGCCCGTTATTATATCATATGCCATCCCAGTTTTGATTTTGATCAGTTCTAATTACTAATCATCCCACCAATATGAACTTTGTAGATAATTCTGATCTACATCTGACCTATTTAGATGTATGCAAAAGACATTTTTTTGTTTAAATTTACAGCCCTCATACATATATAGTTGGCAATCAGACTTTCCTAAACTTCTTTATTAGTTTCATCTCCCTCAGTTTCTCAGTCCTTTCTTGCTGACATTGTTCCTTCATTATTTCCTATGCTATTCATCCTTCTCTGAATATAACTCTACTAAAATTTCCTTAAAATATGTAACTCATAACTGAAAACAAAACTTTTCACTGATACTGTCTACTCAAAGAGGTTTATCACCTTCTTGGTTCTAGATATTACATTTGTTTTGATGCAGAATTACAGAATACAACTATTTCTTCCTCCTCCCCCTCTTCCTCCTGCTCCTTCTTCCTCTTTTTGTTTGTTGTTCTTGTACTGGGGACTTGAACTTGTGTCAGGCAAGAACTCCACCACTAAGCTAAATTCCCACCTTGTTCCTTTTTTATGAGACAATCTTTCTAATTTGCCCAGCCTGGGCTTGAACTGGCAATCCTTCTGCCTTAATCTCCACAGTGGCTGGAATTATCAATGTGCACAACCATGCCTGAACTTTCTTTTTTCTTTTATTTGCATGTCACTACCCACTGCTATTTTACCTAAGCTTAGAGTTATTCAGTGTTCAATCTTTCTCCCACATAAACAGATAAGAGCATACATTTTACATTTTGTTATTAACTTAAGTGCAAGTTTTATACTTTATGGTATTTCATATTCTTGATTTCACAAACCTTTTTTAAAGCTCTTTATGAATGCACAGAAATAGTTCAACTGAAATAATAGAAACATATGTAGTTTACCTTCCTGATAGTGTTTATAAGAGTCCCATGAAGAAGTAAGGGAGAAATGAAACTATCTAATTGCTGCAGTGGCATTCATGACAGAGTACAGACATGTATTCAGACATAAAAGTCTCTGCTGTGTATACACTTAATATATTAGTAGCCCAACTCTTCCCTATCTCTAATTCTATTGCTTCTGAAGCTCCTGGCTAGCTCTCCCTCTAGTCTCACACTTACATTCATCCAAACAAGGATCTTTTTGGCTTAACCAATCATCAGACAGTACAGAGAATCTTCACTGGTTCATATTAGGTTCAGGGTACCTCTTAGGTGACTGTCCAGGTTTTAGACTGCTGTCTTTGTTTCAAATGTCAGGAGCAGGTGGAACTATCTGTGGCTTAGTGTTGGAAGACCATAGAGGTATTAGGATGGTGTGCAGGGAAAGGCTGGAGTCTGGAAATCCTCAAAATCCTTGATACATTTTTGTATGATTAACCCATAATACATAAAACTTGAAATTCTTTTGAATTTTATCCGTTGTTTATTTTGTTTTTAAGTCACTCAAAGCAACTTTTTTGCTCATTTTTTTAGTCAAGGATATTTGGTTGCAAGGAACAGAAGCAAAAATCAAGTTAAAGGTGAAGATGGGGCCTTAATCAAAAGAAAACACTATACATAGCATATAGGATTATTTCACAGAAAATCAATGATAGACAGTGAATATAAATCCCAGGAAAGACTTTCTAAAACACAGTCTCTTTTTTAATATCATAATTTTCTCTCCCTTTACACCAACTCCATTTATGTAAGGACTCTAATAATATACCTAAAGTAATGTATTTAATGTCTAATAACATATCTAAGATAATGTATTTAATCTCTGATAACATACCTAAAAGAATGCATTTAGTACCTCCCAAACTCAACAGCAATATGCAATTGGTCCAGCTGCTTCAGCTTTGTGTGGCTTACCCAGTCCAATCATTGGATTGGTTTCTCTGAATCAGGTCCAATTACTCCTCGTAACAGAACGATGAGGTCTCTTCACACAAATATGGCTGGAAAGTATTCCAAGACTGGAGAGTGGTTTTCAGCGGAAAGATTCCCAAAGAGTGCTCAGTACATCTTGTCCTTTTCCATTTAATTAATATTTTTGTTGACAAAACATTTCATCATTGTGAATTTATAAATAGTAAATAAGCAAGCAAAAAGATGATCATCATTATTGGTAATTGGGATAATGCTAGTTAAAACCACAAATTCATACCTGTTAGAATAGTGGAAAAATTGTGGTAAGAATGTCAAGCAAATGATATAGCTGCTTTGAAAAGAGTTTAGCAGTTTCTGAGAAAGTTAAACGTTTACTTCATCACCAGAAATAAAGACATATGTCCTCATGTCCTGAACACAAATAGATATAACACCTTTATTCATAACTACAAAAATCCCACTAGGAATAACCTGAATATGCCCTAGTCTTTGACTGGATAAGCCATATGTAGCACATCTATAAAATGGAATGCTGCTCAGCAATAAAAAGGAAAAACTCAGTGAAACAAACAATACCATTGATCAACCTCAAGAGCATTATAGTAAGTAAAAGAAGACAGACCAGAAAGGTTACCTATGGTAATTTATCTTTGTGGTGCTATGAAAAAGAATGGAGCAGTAGAGGTAGAGAGTAAAACAATGGTTGCTAAGAACTCGAAATAGAGGATGTGACTGACTACAAATATCCAGAAGAGAAACCCTTGAAGTAATGGGACTGGCTTACATATGTGGCAGTTGTGATCTTTATTTTTCACAGTTCACAAAGCTGTAGCCTAAGGTCAAATATTTTTTATGTAAATTTTGTCTCAGTAAACCTTATCTAGGAAGGGGGATTTAGCTCAGTGGCCTAAGGGCCTGCCTGGCAGGCGTGAGGTTGTGAGTTCGATCCCTAGTACCCCCCCAAAAAAAAACTTATCTGAGAAAAATCTGTTATTTCCCATGATACAGAGGTCAGAAGGAAAGCAAAATAGTTCTTATCTGTGCAGTTTAAAAGAATTGCTAGTTCACTTAATACTATTATGCAGAGGAAACTATGTATTCAGGCTTTACTGTTTTACCTTCAGTCTCTCTGTCTGCCTCAAAAATGTAGTGAAATCACTCCATATTCAACCTTAGGAACTCTCTCACAAACTATTTCTTTGTTCATCTGACACTTACTAAGCATATACTAAAAGTATCATAAGCTTTTAATTTTTCACTAACTTGAATTTAGATAATGTCTGCATGTGTCCCTCCTAACTTTTCTGATGACCTTGTACCTTGCATTTATTTATTCTTTTTTCCACTCTCAGCATCTCATTCTTCTTCATTCACATTTCCTCTAATGAACAGGATGTAAAAAGAATCTTACTTTAAGGTTACAGCAAAGGGTCAGAGCAAATATGGGGGTTACAGGGATAATAAATGAAACTTTTGTCTTGCATCTCATTTACCTAATAAGATAAAGATAATTGAGTGGGGCATTTTATAAATTATGATTTCACATCTAACTATATCACATTCACTTTTTTTTTTCTCATACGGGGTATTGAACTCACGACTTCACACTTGCCAGGCAGGCGCTTATTCTGCTGAGCTAAACTCCCGGCCCACATTCACTTTTAATGAGGAAAAATTAATTATTTTTCTTTTTACTATCGGAATTCAGTAGAAACAACATTGTTCTGAGTTCTGAGTTCTAAAACCAAGCACTTCTGATACATTTTCTATTTATAATGGTTTCTTCATTAGTCCCTATTCTTGTGGGAGGCAGTGTCTTTTTCAAATAGTTGTTTTTTTCTGTGGTGTTCAGTTTCTCATTTTATAAGAAATGTGAACAGCTCCTTGTCGCTCACTACTCCCTTTACAAAACAAACCCATATGTGTCCAAGTCATTTTAAAAATACATGAAAATGTTAGTAGGTAGACATTTTATGTTTATCAAGTAAAATGATACCTTATCTCTACATCTGTGTTGACATTTAGCTTTGTTGAACTTTATGGTACTTGAGTTTATCTACTTTCAAGACTGCATTTCAGAGAAGGCTTTAAAAACATTTTAAGTAAGAAAAAAGTGGAAAAGCAATGTGGTTTATAGGTACTATCCTATTGGCAATGACTTGTATTTTGGTATAGTTTCTTACATGAAACCAAACATCGGAATATTTGTACAAGCTGAGTACTACATTTTGACTAAGAGAAAATAATAAGTAGTAAAGCTATGAATTAGAATCTATCTGTGGTTTAAATAAACAAAGTGATTATTTACCACCAGGTTATTTTTTTTACCAGCACTGTTTTTTAAATAGTCATTAATAATGATTTTAAGAAAATTATATTTTTACAAATGGAGTAGAAATTCATACTTTTTCTGGAGCATATTTAATTTCTCAACAATTATAATGCCAATTGGTTTTTTAGAGAAGTCATTAAATTTTGTGCTCAAAGCAAACAAAAAGTTTTTTGTGATTCCAAAGTAGAGAAGAATAAAATGAACAAACTTCAGAAGTTCCTCATTGGCTATCTCTTGTCTAAGTTCACAAATTTTATAGCAAGGAATCATACTTTAAAATTTCTGTTTCTAAGAGTGGGGTTGCAACCCTCTTACCACCAAGAGGATTGCAATTTTCTAAATATGATTTTATGGTGGAGATTAATAAAGAATAACAACTAGATAATGATCCTATAAAACAAAAGGTAAATCAAATGTCAATCTGTGAATTACTAGTTGTTCTCTGCATGTTGCAGATAGTCCGATTTTTGCCAAATGAGATTCTCAGTAGCTTAAGCATATCTCTATAGCAACAACCACTAAATGAACGTTGAACACAGAATGGGTGTTATTGCATTCCTTTATATATCTTCAAAATGTTCATTGAAGGTGAGAAATTGTCCATGTTTTTATGAAGCTTACATTTAGCAAAGGCCCAAATTTTTTATTGAAATAATGTTTTTTCTTTAATAATTATAAAGTGAACACCCATATAACCACCACTAAAATAAAAAATGAACTATTGTCAAAATTTTCAATCCCTTTTTATTAACAACACCTTCTATCTCTAACCCAAAGATGGCTATAAGGCTATCCTTTATAGAAATCATGATATTGTCTGTTTATTTTTGATGATCAAGTTACATACTGCTGAGCATTATAGTTTAGTTTTGTCTACTTTCGAAATACATATCAATGGAATCATTGAGTAGTATATTTATGATTTTTTGCCTGTTCACCTTTGCTCACTATTATGCTTGTTATATGTGCAGCTGTAGAGAACTTTTTGATGCTATTTAGAATGGATCAATATTTTTAAATAAATGTGTTTCCTGGCTTAAGTCTTCTCAATATAAAATTAATTCATGCATATTTTGTATTTTTCCACAATAGATATATTTTACCTATGCAGAAACTTCACAAAAATATAATCATGTAACACCCACTATTCTGTCTCTGACTTTTTTCTCTAAAAATAATGCTTTTAGATTTTATCCACAATTTTGTATTAGTAGTTTTTTGTTTGTTTGTTCATTTTTAGTTTTTAAAATACCTTTTACAGGGGCTGGGGATATAACTCAGTGGCAAAGAGCCTATCTCACAAGTGCAAGGTCATGAGTTCAATTCCTGGTACCAAAAAACTGTTTTTAAAAAAACCTTATAGTGTCTTATAGTCCACTAAGTCTCTGTTCAATATTTTTCCTATGCTCTTTAGATTGGATCATTATTTTTGATAAAGTTCAGTTTGAGCAACATGCCTGTGTTTTGACTAATTCAGTAATTCAAACTAGAAAATTTAGGTATGAATTTACGCATATTGGTTTTTTTTGTTTGAACTGGGAATCGAACTCAGGACCAGTCGCCATGCCACTGAGCTATACCCCTAGCCTAGCATGTTAGTTTAATATCATGATAAAGTTTACATGTTGTACAAGACAGTCATTTTGGTATCATGAAAAGAAAAAACATTTAAGTAGGAAGTAATCAGTCGATGAAAAATGGAAAGATTTTCAGGTAGCAGGAGCAATATAGACAAAAATCAAAGGTATTAGAAACTGAAGGAGTTCAGAAAATGCCACCCCAAAATGAGTCATTTTGGTATGCTGATGAGTCTAACTGAGCACACTTAGGGAGCAGCCCAAGCAGGGAAGGGTTTCTTCTGAACTTCCTTTTTCTGCCAAAGACAGGTCCTTTAAAAGGAACGGAATTGTCTCCTCTTTGTGAATCTAATGAACCAGGGAAAACTAACACAGGAGAATACTGGAGGTTGACCCATTCATCATTTGAACAAATAATTTACTCTCCCTTATAGAGATACATAAATTTCTCGATTCGCTGTGTTTGTGAGTATGCATTTACTCCTCTTTTATGTAAGAACCCAGTATATGCAATAAATTTAAATACCCTTCCTTGAATTAATATGCCTTCTGTCAGTTTATTTTATAGAATAAATTATCAAACTCACAAAGAGTAGTGGAAAAGTCTTCCCTTCCAGGCAAGAGCATTGCACATTTGATAAATCCCATCCAGTTTGGTACTGCCTCATTTTATTATTTTTTTTTAAAGAAAGAGTCCATCTTCATTTCTTCTGTCATGTCAGTTTTCTAAAAATCTGGTTTTTGTTAATGATGCTATATAAGATGAAACACAAAGCTACCTCTTTGATAATCACTCATTTCCCATGTAGACATGAAATTACATGACAATAAACTTTTTTTCTCTCATTGATCTGTCTTTTGTTATAGGGCTCTATTCTTCCCTACACTAGAATAAACAAGGAAACTTGAACAGAAAAAGAAAAGATTTATAGTTCTTAATAATAAGCCTTATTATGAATCTATATTGATCCAGACAGTGTGGCATCATTGAAATGAAAGATATATAGGTCAAAGGAACAAAATAGAAAGTTTGAAAATGAACACACACACATTATTATTCAATTTTGATGAAAGTGCTAACACAGTTCACTAGTGAACATTTTCAAAAACTACTACGGATTCAGTTGTACCTCATATAGAAATAAGTAACTGAATATTTTGCCTTACACTACATGCATCAATGAAATCTAAATAGGTCATGTAACAAAACTAAAAATTGCTTAACAGAAAACAGGAGAAAATCTTGGTGACCTTAATATAAGTATTGTTTCTGAAAAAACACAAAAACAAATCACAAATGAAAAAAATCATAAAATGTATATTTTAAAATATTAGTACATAAAAGACACTCTTAAGCCAAGGGAAAAACAAAACAAACTGGAAAAAATTTTGTAACACAAAAAAACAGAAAAAAAGCTTTATCCAAAATATGTAAGGAACTCTACAATGTAATAGCAAAAAGACACATAGCTGAATAAAAATGGACAAATGGACACTGCAAAAGAAGATATATGAATGGTTAATAAGTATATTGCAAATGTTAAAAATATTCAATATCATTAGTTACCGGATAAATTCAATTAAAAACCAAAACCAAGGTGATACCAAAAACATGAAAAACAAAACCAAAAACAAAACCAGGAAAATGCCACCCATTACAATTATCAAATTAAAAACAAACCAAACAAACTGTTGGTGAAGATAAGGAGTAACCGAAATCACATAAAATAATGCAACTTTTTAAAAACACTTTTACTGTTTCTCATATAGTTAGTTATATACCAATCATTCCACTCCAAGATAGTTATCCAAGATATACATACAAACGCTTGTATCTCAATGTCCATAGTTGCTTTTATGTAGAATGTCAAATGGAAAGTAATCCAAAAATTCATCAACAGGTAAATGGACTATAATACATCCATATGATGGAATACTACTTGGCAATAAGGTGGCATGACCTATTGATATGATCAACAATGTGGATAGTCTCAAAATCATTATGCTTGCTATAAAAACCAGACACTTTCCTTTTTAAAATGTATGCATTTATGACCCCAGTTGCATAAATTTCCAGGAAATTCTGACTAATCTGCAGTAAAGGAAGATCTGTGGCTGTCTGGGGAACAAAAAAGAGAATATATGTACACGTAGATTTAGGGAGTTTTTGGCCCACCAGAGGGCCCAGCAAATATTAAAGTTCAAGATCTGTCGAATTTTCCTTGAGGAAGGCTGGGAATGGAAGCTATCATCATGAGAGAGCTGGATAAATAGCTTATCTTTAAAAAATTCTAATTTATAAAGATTCACTTTAGCCTCTAGGTTACATATATGCCTGTATAAATGCAGTGTGTAACTTCATATGTAATTCTTGATCATAAAAAGTAGTTCCTGCAAAGTCTTTCTGATTCAAAGATAATTTTCATTTTAATAGTCTGAATCTCTCTATGGCCAGTATTGTATCTCACTCGAATGAAATCAGCAATACTGTGACACAAAAACTGGAGTACAATGCCTTTAAGACCCTTGATCTCTGGGTTGCAGTCCATTGCTTGTATGTACATTGTATGTAGCTATAATCTACTAGCTCTAAAAAATTAGACAAGATACTTAATAAATCTAAACTGCAATGTCTGGAAATTGGGAGACACTAGTGTGATGAGAAAAATAACTTCCAATCTGTTAGATTGATATAGGAGAAATAAATATAACTCCCAACCTGCTAGATGTTAGATATGCCCAGATCATGTTCCCCAAAACTGAATAAATTCTAAGGGAAAATGGAGGTTAACAATAGGAAAACTTTATTCAGGAGAGCTTTTGAGAGACAGGAGGGCACCAAAAGTGGGTTACCAATGAGCCCACTTCTCAAAGGAAGTTTAATACAGCAAAATCACAAGGCAGGTACAACATGAGTCAAAACTGTGATCAACCAACAGTATTGTAATTGTAGCTGCTTAGGTAATATTGATCCAATGGGGAAGCAGGTCATATAACAAGTGTACATGAAAAGAACAAAGACCTTCTTTTGGAAGGGATGGATCGGGGGTTCCTGGTCACCCACCAGTGTAACTACTGTCTATCTAGACTTTATTGGACCAGGTGATATCAATTATCTTCTTCCCTGGGGAAGTATGTAGGCCTGGTCATTCCTTCTTTATCTGAAGGCTGTGCCTTCAACAAATGTGCCTCCAGCCACAGTTGTAATGTGATCTCATCCTCTGCACTGACTCCCTTGAGGACCTAGCCCCATTTGATGGCCTGTAATATTTCTACCTAACTTAGCTGTCTATAATAAGATGTCAGATATGCCAAGTTCTTGAGGCATATCTGAGGAATGAAGTCACCAAACAACAGGGGAGGTTAGGAGATAGCTTCAGGATTTTCAAGATGGGTCCTGAATAAGTGATGTTTTAGTTACTTTTCTATTGTTGCTGAGACAAAATATCAGACACTCAAAATTAAGGAAGGAAAGGTTTATTTAGCTCATAGTTAGTGGAGGTTTCAGTCAATAATCAACTGCCTCCGAGACAGGGTGGCATGGTGAAGGGCAACAGTTCAAGGCAGAAGACAGCAAAAGGAATAAAAGCAAAAAAGGGGAAGCAAGCCTCTTTTCTCCTTTATACTGTATGTGCGCTAGCCACCCTAGGGTGGGCCTTTACACCCACACCATCTCCTTGACCTCCTCTTGCACAGGTTGAGGATGTTTACAAAGTGAACACTCTGGCCCCCTACTGAGTCACTTACTTAACTTCTGAACCTATCAAGTTGACACAATGAACAACATCCTAGAGTGGTAAGGACATGTCCTCTACACCCTAGAATGTAGAACTCCTGAGGTACTTAGTTAAGCTTCTAGACTTCTCAAATTGACACAATGTATCAACCATTACAGGTGGCCACTGAAGCTCTTTGTCAGGGGTATTTTATACAGCAAAATCACAATGTGGTACAACTTAGGTCAAAGTAAAACCAACCTATAGAATTCTAAATATAGTCACTTACCTGATATTGACCAAAAGGACAGCAAGGAGCATAGCAAGGGTATATGGCTAGCATCATTTATCTTTAACATTAGCTTATTTTTAACTTCTAATAGTAGAAAGAACAAAGGCAACTCTGAAAAGGGATAGGAGTATGGGTCCAGATGTTCTGGTTACCCACCTACGCATCTGATGCATATCTGGGCTCACTGTACTGGGTGGTGCTAATTACAGTATAATCTCAAGCTGCTGTTTATCTGCAGGCCTGGCTATTATGTCTCCATCTTGTGGCCTGGCCCTGTTCAGTTTTGCCTCCAGCCACAACTCTGTTGGGTCTCATCTACTATATATCTTCTCGGAGGGACTGATTCCTCTCTGACTGCCTATTAATTTCTGTCTCACTTAGCTGTCTACAATACTAGAAGCACCTACCCTACGGGAGTCTTTTAAAGAATAAATTTTTTACAAAATTATAAAGAATAGATGCAGGTTAAATTTCATTTTGCCTACATAGGTTAAGTGCTCATTTAATAAATGCTAGCTTATTTAACAAGTGCTGAAAGAAATAGCACCCACATGGTTGATATTTTCATGTCATGTATTTATGCCACATTTCCTCCAAGATAAATAAAGCACACTCTCATTTTCAGAATTACTTACTGGGTAAAATTCTTTGTCTTTTTCTCAGGGGAAAGGGTACTGTTTTGAACTGAGTTTTTTTCTTTCGTCTACAAAGTAGCAGAACTGTTGGGAAGGTCTTTGTCTGATGGTAAAATTTTTCTACTAAAAGTCTCATAAAACCCTATTATGAAGCATTCAAAAGTGACCTTTTCACAAATTTTGGGTATATTAGTAGCTGCTGATGGATCACAACTATAATTTTACAATCAAAATCTACCACAAAGATGAAAATTATTAATATAACCTAATGTAACAAATCAGCAAAGGATTCATTTACACAAATCAGATGAAAATTTTCTAAAATGACGTTTTATTAGATGGAGTCCAAGAAGGTCTTCCAAAGAAGAGATGGGGATGTCAATTTATCTCCATGAAATAAGTTCATTGAATTTATCATAAAAGAAAAGAATTTTAGGACATAGCCTAGAGAGACATAGGTAGGTAGATTTAGAAGAGTTTAAAAGTGAGTAAAACTAAGGAGGAGCTTTAGCTTGAGGTGCTAAAGGAAGCACAGTAGTGAGAATCAGGCTTATAAACAAAAGAGGTAGACTAGCTTTACTGGTTTTTCTGGGGTGGACTAGGGTCTGGTAATTTTGCACAGGATCAGGAGAATTGCCCAATGTTTTAGGGCATTTCTTCCTAGTTAGAAGGTATGTATCAGCAGCCGTTCTCACACTTGATGATATCCTTGTTTGCTTCGTGCTGTGCTGTTAACCACAGACCTGGTCCTTGTGGTGATTAGAGTAGCAAAGATGATGGGGGTGCATTCCATACATTGTTAAAGAAAAGATGTCTCCATCTTTAGTGGAAAGAGGACATGGATTAAGGCCTGGGATTCCATATATCCTGTTTTGTGAGGATGCTTGTCCTATTTTATTTTGTCTACAACATCTTGATAGTATTTTATATGTATTTCTTAAAAGCTCTAATAGAAGTTAAAATTTTTAGTCAATTTAAAAAGCTAATAGCCCCAGGCTTTGCCTTCAGTGTTTACTTACTTTTTAGCCCTTGAATTTCACACTAACTGTGAAAAAGAGTTTCACTTCATCAGATAAAATTTTCACACTTCATTTTAATTCTCACCTTTTATCTGTAATTGTAGTTTGAATTCCATTACCTTCAGGTCATATAATATATTATCCAATAGTTTCACTTAAGTAACCCAAAATTCAACATGCATTTCCATTATAGATCATGAATTTAAAATAAAAAGAAGTGGGGACTGAATAAGAACTAAAACACTTCATGACACCAAAGATTAAGTGAAGTTTAATGGACAAAGTTCTCTGTCATGCTTTAATCTTGTTAAGATCAATCAAGAAAAAGTTGTATTTGATTTCAATTTAATTCCAATTATCCTTGAAATCACATTTTGGAGTCACAGTGCATAAATGAAGAGGGTAGGTTAGCATAGTATTAAAAGCCTCTATTCAGTATAATTCATTTTTAAATATTAAAGATGCACTTATTATCCAGGAACGGTACGTTTCATGCTTTTATTTTCAAGGTCTTGTTTGCTGAAATACAGAGTTCACTGGGAAATATGAAAATAAGAGAGGGAAGTCTCCATTTTATAGTTTTCAATCCATTTATATAGGCATAATATTTATGCATTAAGGGCTTCCTTAAAGTGACGTTTCCTATCCCCAACCAAGGACTTCTGCAATCACTTACTCAGGACCTTACCTGTGGTAAATGGATCCTCATTCTTACCACCTTAATGTGTGATATGTGATAATTTGTATGACATAAAGGTGAAATAGATTGCGTGTACAAGGAAATTCCACTCCTGTATTTATCGTGTACCCAATTATGCTACAAGTGTCGGTTTCACAAATATAAATATAAATCTGTATTGTTTCTCTGATATATAGAGATGCAGGAAATATCTACGTATAAATGGAAAATTCATTCCCTGAAGAAATGGGAGGTCAAGAGTCAGGAAAGTCACTGGCAGTCAAGACAAAGACACTCGACATGGATTTGCCATGACCTTCATTGTTCATCTAAATACAGTACCCAGGGCAGTGACTCCAATTCAGGAAAAATAATAGGCATTTGTATTTGTCTATATAAGATTTGCAGTTTGCAAGGCAGTTTCACAGTCCTAATTTCCACTAATGCTCAACAATAAACTACAGAAAAAACCTAGCCTTAGGAAATTAGGCAAGAAAAGTAAATAAAAGACACACAGATTGGAAAAGAAGGAAAACTACCTCTGCACAGATGACAGCATCTAGTACATAAAAAAGGAACCTAAAGAACCCACTAAAAACTATTAATAAACAAATTCAGCAAGGTTATAACATACAAGATCAATATACAAAACTCGATTGTATTTTTACATATGTGTAATAAATAATCCAAAATGAAAATTAAGAAAATAATTCCAATTGCAGTGACATAAAAACTACAAAATTGGAGTAACCCAGAAGCTCATAACTCATACTCTGGAAACTGTAAAATATTAAAGAAATATAAATCAAAACAGTCTATGTTAATTGATTAAAATACTTAATATTTTTCACATTCTGATACTTTCCAAATGAATCCAGATTCAATGTAATCTCTTCAAACATCCTACCTGAATTTAAAAATCCTACAAATTTACAGGATTTTTACGTTAAAAACAAATCCTACCAATTTTTATAAATTAGAAGGCAAGTCCTAAAATTCATGTGGATATTCATGGTATCCAGAATAGTAAAGATAATACTGAGAGAACTAAGTTGAAGGACTCTAATATTCGAATCACAAAATTTGTCATTATATTACAGTAGTGAAGAAAGCGTGGTGCCATTATCAGCATAGACACACTGACAAATGGAAGAGCACTGAGAATCTAGAAATCAACCTTTGCATTTGTAGGACATTGCTGTGTGATGAACTTGCCAAAAATATGTAAAGGGGAAAGAAAACTGTCTTCAATAGTTGGTGCTGGAATGACTGAATATTCACATGGAAAAGAATAAACTTGAACTCCTTTATCACACAATACAGAAAAATGTACTTGAAATGTATGTATTAGCTAAAAAAAAAAAAAAAAACAGCACAAACCTCTTAGAAGAAAAGGAACACAAACCTTGAGTTCAGCAAAGCACAACTGACATTGTGGATGACACCAAAAGTACAAGTAAAAAAGGAAAACAATATAGGATATATTTTTATTTCATCAAAATTAAAAACTTTTTAGCTAGCCAAAGTGTTACACTCCTGTGATCTCAGCTTCTCAGGAGGCTGAGGCAAGAGGATTGCAATTTCAAAGCCTCCCTGGGCAACTTAGTGAGGTGTTGTCTCAGAATAATAATAATAATAGCGATAATGAGTTGAGCTGGGGTGTAGCTCATTGGCAGAGTACTTGCCTAGCATGTGCAAGGCTCTGGGTTCAATTCTCAGTATTGAAAAAAATTGATTTTAATGCTTATGCTTCAAAGGATACTATCAAGAAAATAAAAAAGGTTTTCCATGGAACAGAAAAAAATATACTTGGAAATCTAATATCTGATAATTAACTTGTATGCAGAATATTAAAAAAAACTCTTACCACTCATTTTATTTTTACAAATGCCTAGTTTTTTAGAATAGCAAGAATTTAGATCGTTTTCCACAGATTTACAAGTAGTCAATAAACACAGGAAAAGCTGCTCATTATCACTAGCCATGTAATTCAAACTACAACAAAATAACACTTTTCCATCTGGATGGTAGACACAGAAAGAGAGAGACAGAGACAGAGACAGAGACAGAGACAGGAAGAGAAGAGAAGAGAAGAGGAGAGAGAGAGAGAGAGAGAGAGAGAGAGAGAGAGAGAGAGAGAGAGAAAGAGGTAGAGATGTGAATAAAATGGCACAGTTCCTGTAGAAAACAGATTTTTTGTTCTTCAAAGCTTTAAACACAGTGTAGGAGGTCCCATGTTTGATCCCTAGCAAAACAGTAATAAAAAATGAATAAAATTAGATAAAAATCAAAACAACTTTAAAATATATGCCCAATAATTCAACTCCTTGATATATGCAGCTGTGCATGGAGGCACACACATATAATCCCACTACACTGGGAAGCCAAAGCAGGAGAATGTTCAAGTTTGAGCCCGACCTGTGCAACTTAGCTACTTTGTGAGAATCTGTCTTAAAATAAAAAACAAAACATCTGATGATGTAGCTCAATCTGAAGACAATGGGTTCAGTTCCCAAGTATGGAAAAAATTTTAAAAACAGGTATGCAAATATGTTTTTAGGAGTGGTCATAGCAGCATTTTTTACAACAACCCCAAAGTGGAAATACCCCAAATGTTGCTTAACTAATGGGGAAACAAACAAAATGTGCTTGTCTTATATAATGAAATGTTATTAAGTCCCAAAAAGAGATGAAATACTTTATACATGATGCAACATAAATGAACCTTGAAAACATTATGATAAATGAAAGCCATATATATGGTCTGTTATTCAATTTATATGAAAAGTACAGAATTGGCAATCTATGGAGATAGAGTGAGGCTAGTGGTGTTAGGGCTGGAGTTTGAAATGGAGAGTGATACTCAGTGTTCACATAGTGCCTCAGTCCATTTTGTGTTACAGTGTCAACATATCTGTACTTTATATATAAAGAAGTTTATTCAGTTCATTTAACTCGGTTTTAGAGGCTACAAGTCCCAGTTAGCAGCATATATACTAAAATTGGAGGCTATAAGTCCAAGATCTGGTGGCCCCATCTGTTGGCCTCTGGTGAAGACCTTCTGGCTATATCATAGCATGGCTGATAGTACCACATGCCAAAAAGGTATGTGAAACAGATCACATGGTGAAAGGAGAAGCCAGAAACTAGGGAAGAACCAGCCTGTCTCTTTAATCATAACCCAGTCTTATGAGAACAAATCCACTTTTGTGAGAGCAAACCCAGACCATAAGATTGACAATCCCTTGCTAGTCTGGTGCCACCTTAATGCTTCCCATTAGATGGCACCTCTTAAAGGTTTCACCATCTTTCAATATCTCACACTGGAGAAGCGAGCCTCAATATTAATTTTGATGGGAAGGAAAAAGCACATTTCCGCCAATAGCGCAGGTCTTCTTTTGGGGGTTATGAAAAATTGTTTAAATTTTATTTTGGTAATGGTTTTATTATGTGAATATTCTAAAAACTATTTGACCATACACTTTATAAGGCCTAATTGTATAATATATGAATTTTATCTTGATAAATTCAAAGGAATAATGAAGAAAGATAAAAGGGAGGCAGGGAAAGAAGTAGGGAGGAAGGAAGGAGGTGGAAGGAAGAAATGAAGGAAAAAAGAAAGGAAGGAAGAAGAGAAAAAGTTATCATAAAATCTTCTCTTTTAGTTGGTGTCTGATACTTAGCTAGTAAAAAGTTCCTTACACTATATTAAACAAAAAAATTCCTTAAATGAGAAGTTTGTCTTCCTCTGCCCAAACTGTACAAGCAAAAGCTGAGATTTCCTTCAGAGACTGGAAGTTTAGTCCATGCAGAGCAGAGACTACCTAAGTGATTAGAGACCAATAAAGAGGTGGGCACTGAGCCTCTAATGGGTTTCTTGCTGCCTACTGGAGGAAGCACTCCATGTGAACACTCAAGGGAATGAAAGAGAATAAGGAAACTTGCACTTGGCTTCCTCTAGACTCCTCCTCTGCCTGTTTTCCTTATGACCTGGTGGGGTAATATTACTAAATCAGTTTGTCAACTTTAGCTATGAGGAAAGCTATATGCAGAGTCCCACAAGTCCTTCAGGGAATCTGTGAACAGGAAGGTGGTCTTGGGGACTCCCTACAGTGGCAGCTGTAATGGTCACTCATTGCAACTCAGTAAAATAATTGTACAGAGAGATTTGGAAAAAAAAGTGAGAGGGTTGGGGGCTAAAGAAATCTTGGTCCTAGGTGGTTATGGAGCCACTGTTTGATGTTTGATGTAAAAGTTGCCTATGAAATTTCAAAATGACAGATTGGACCCCAGGATAATTGGCACCCTGGATCTTCTGGCTGCTTTGGACTTGGCTAACTAAAGTGAGATAAAAGTAGAATCTGTGTAACATCTTTGGATTTTGTTCTTTCTTTCAAGTGGGAGAAGAATGGTTCCAAACAAAGAAGGCTTTAGACACAGAAAAGTAAAAAACATCAGTTTATAGATGTTCTCCAGGTGGCAGGAGTGTGATCCCAAAATCCTGCAGGTGGGCTTTGAGTGAGCCAAGAATGTTAAGGATCTGCCTAGCAGTCTCCACTGAGTGGGATGAGAAAAGCTTAAGTCTGTTCACAGGGTTTCAGCAAAGGTTTAAAGAAACCAGAGAAGAAAAAACAAAATTAAATTAAATTGGAAAAGAAAGAAAACACTCTAGCCTAGTGCTTGTCACTGATACAACAGGCTTTCTCCCTCCTGAAGGATTCCAACTGCCACCATCCTGATCAGAGACCACTATAAACTACCCCCTTCCAGCACAGCTGCACTTAGGGACTCGTAACACCAGCCCTGCTACTGGTGCTCTCCCAAGTCTTGCTCTTGGACAACCATCACTTGTACTCTCTGAGTCTTCTTCTTGGCAGGTAACCACAACCCCCTTTCACTGAACTGCCCCCTCCCATGACCCTACAAAAGACTCCATAGCTTGTATAAGTTTCTGATCTGGTCTGCAGTGTCAGAGTGGTCCCTCAGGTTTGTTCTGAAATAAATCTCTCCTGCTAAGTTTGTACTTTTGTTGCTTCCTCCTATTTCCTAACAACTGCCTTCTGAATGCTTTCGTGGTTAAAGGGACTGCTAGGTGTTTGATAAATAAACTTGCAATGGTATAACACAGGTGAGGGTGATTTTTAAAATGGTTTTGTTAGGGCTAAGGACTTAGCCCAGTGGTAGAGCTACAGTTTAACATGCATGAAACCCTAGTTCCATTCTTACCACCAGCAAAAAGAAAAAATAAATAAATAAAGAAGATGAGGCTTTACATTTTGTGGCTTTGCATCCGAATGTCTAACAAAAATAATATAAAATGTTATAGGCTTAGAGGCTGTTTAATAAATGATAGAAGGAAATACAATTTTGTTCCTTTGCTGTTCATACGTGTGTAGGAATTTAAACTCCTTAAGAATTGCAAACAAAATAGTTCCCTATAACTGTTTTGATGACTTTTGCTTTTTGTTTTTCTTTTTGACTATTGGAGCTTTTGGATGAAGGGAGACAAGATTAAAAACAAAATTCACATTTGGAGTTTTGAAAAGCACATTGTGGATTGCAAATGAGCTCTTATAAAATTGTCTTTTTGGCCCCTAAAGACTGATGGTTTCCTACCCTGATATGCATGCTTTAAAAAGGTTGATTTGAACCATAAGACTAATAATGTAAGGGGAGCTTAAGATAACTGGCTTTGTCCCTTGGACTTGGAACACAGCTCTCTGTCTATATAGTATCTAGGCTTTGCTGCTGCTAAAGAAAAGCTATTGGTTTTGTGGAAGCCTAAATTCTCAGATCTCAGTTTCCTAAATCTAATTTGAAATTGAAGCTTTTTACTATCTGATGGAGAATGTTTTGATCTCAGTCAATACCGCACTGCACTGAACGCATAGGTTCAATGAACACAACTCATATCCTTGGATCTTTGCAGATTCAGTAGCCTCCTCCACGACACCATAAACTATGACCACACCGTGGATGGTGGTTGAATTGTCTGAGTCACTTTCAAGTGCCCAAATGGGAAGGGCTTGTTCTCTGATGAGATCACCTGAAATCACACTGCTCATAGGCCATTTATTTTTCACAGACTAGGTACATTTCTGGTTTATGATTATTAAAACAGCAGCAAGTTGGAAAGGACATAACACCAGAATAGTGACCACTCCATCTACTCCAAGAGGGATTGGACTCTTGAGAAACAGAGAACAGGAAAGATCATCAAACTAGGTAAGGTCATATGGCTGGTAAGAAGTGGAATCAGGATTTACATCTAAATTTGCATGACCCCAACACCTGTGCTGTTAACTACTATGCTGAGTTGCTACTTCTGATTCAATAGCAATCAAAACAACTAACTGTAAACAACAATAGTACACTATTTTTGGTTTACCAAATTTGCAAAATAATAATCCTGACAGCTCTCGGTCTTGGTCAGGGAGCAGTGAAAGAGTAAGACTTCACCAGCTGCCAGAAGAAAAGTCCATTGCTACAAGTGTTTCAGAAGACAATTTGTCAATACAATAATACTGCTTTATCAACTAATTCTACACATGAGGAAATATCAGACATGCTTATGGATTTGTATGGGTTGTTGATCAAAATATTATTTGTTTGAAAGAAAATTAGAAAAATAACTGAAATACCAATCAATAATGGATTAGTTATATTACAGTTCATAAAATGTGAGGATATATAGTCACTGAAAGTAACAATTTTAGACAGTTACAGGGACTTTTCAAAACAATCATAACACCTCTAGAAAACTGACTTGAAAAGTTATTCAGTAGAATTATTTATTATGCAGAACAGCAGGGTCCTATAGAGAACATATTCTGAGCTGTGCGTGATGACGCACATATGTAATCCCAGCACTCTGTGAGACTGGACCAGGAGGATTATGAGTTTGAACCCAGACAGGGCAACTTAGATCCTATCAGAAAAAATTTATATTATCAATGCATATGGTTTAAAAATCAAAATGTTGTGAGAAGTTTCACATTAAAAATTTTTGTATTATTTCTCATCCATTTTATTTATTTTTAATTTATGAGTCTTGTCTTACTTTCACTACTCCTATACAAATAACTTCATCTTAGTTTCTTTGAAACTTTCTAGCATTTATTTATATAAATACAAATTTATGCATGCATACATATATATCATTTTCTATTTCTTTCTTTTTCATACAAAATGAAGAAAACAATTTATACTATTCTGTCCTTGTTTTGTGTTTTTTTTTACTTGAAAAATATCTCTGGAACATTTTCAAATAGAGCACTTTCCTATATTTTGAAACCTGCATAGAATTCAGTAAGTTACTTTTGTTGCTTTCATTCCTTTACTATTATAAACAATGTTACAAGGATTAATCTTAAATATATCTTATTTTCTATTTGTGCAGTTGAAGAAATGGCGGTAAATTTCTAGAGGTCAAATGATTACTTAAAAGTAAATATGTTTCCAACTATGACAGATATTGCCAAATTGTCCTCCATAGGGTTCTAACGTTGTATGAGCCCATTAATGATTTATAACAATGCCTGTTATAAAACTTTTAGATGTTTTACTATACTGGGAGGTGAAAAAAATGACATATTGGGTAGCCTTGTTATGCATTTCTCCTGTTATAAATATGGTCTAGCATCTTTTCATATATTTAAAAGCCATTTGTGGGGTATTTTCCATATGTAAATTCTCATCTTCCCCTTTGTATTAGTTCTCCAATGAACAGAGCTAATAGTATGTGTTTATGTTTGTGTGTTTGTGCAAGTGTGTGTGTGTGTGTGTGTTGGTTTGTGGGGCAGGGAGAGTAATGAATTGGTTTCTATGATGACTGTGGGAGCCGGGAAACCTTCCCATGTTTAAGATCCAGGGAAGAGCCGATGTTGAGACTGAAATTAGTCCAAAGGCAGAATCCTTTTTTCTGAGGGGTACTCAGTATTGTGTTTCTTTAAGAGCTTCAGCTGATTAATGAGTTTCCCAAATGTACACATATATTAAAGAGAATAACCTACTTTAATCAATATACTGACTTAAACTTTAATCTCATCTGAAAAATAACCACAAAGAGACATCTAAATTGATGTTTGACCAAATACATTATCTGGATACCATATCCTAGCCAAGTTTATACACAAAATTAACTGTCAAACCATTTGTTCATTTTTTAAAAATTGAGTTGTCTTGTTTTATAAATTTCAAAATACTCTACATACACTAAATATAACTAGAGTACTAGAATTGTAATTCTACAATTTCTTTGAGTCTGATTTGATTTGTATATTCTCACTACTTAATTCTACTTTTCCTTTTTTGTGTATGTGTGTATGTAGTTGAATTCACAATCATGTTCTTTATGCTTTGTGCATTTTGAGTTTTAACAGGAGAAGTCTTCTCTAGGGTTATAAAGTAATTCAACTATATTTTTATATTTTATAATTTAATGTATATGTCAGCATATATAAATACCTTTACAAGCATATAGATGCATCCATATATATCTATATATTATGTTGCATATTATATTTAAAGATTTACATTGTATATGCATATGTATCTTACACATGTGTGCATGAATATATAGGTATAGATATAATATTTACCTATTTTTAGTTAATGGTGGTATAAAGTATGATATTTATGATAGATAACTTTATATGTCATCTTCACTGGGCCATAAGGGGTACTAGATTAAACAGTATTATGGGCCTGGTTATGAGTATTTTTGCGTGATTTTAACATTTGAATCAGTAGACTGAATAGGGCAGATTTCTTTTCCTAGTGTTAGAGGCCCTCATACCATCTGGCAAAGATCTAAATAGAACAGAAATGTAGAATAAAAGGGAATCCTTCTGCCTTACTGCCTTAAACTGAGAATTTGATCTTTATTCCTGCCTTCAAACTCAAACTGAAACAATGTATATTTTTGTAACTGAAGCCTTTCAACTTTCAGTTTGGAGCTATACTACCAGCTGTTCTGACTCTCCAGCTTACCAATGCCAATTGCAGACTTTGGGAATTCTTAGCATTTCAGCATCAATACCTATATGAGCCAGTTCCTTAAAATCAACCACCCCACCCTCCCACCCCTGGCTGTACACACACTATTGGGTCTGTTTCTCTGAAGAACTTTGACTAATGTAGTGTAGAAATAACTTTTCTGTTCTTTTTTTCTTTCTTTTCCTTTTCTTTATCTTTCTCTTTCTTTCAGTCTTTATTTTACTGATAGCTACTCAATAACTCCAAAATGATTTACTGAAAAAACTCAACATTATTCCCACCAATTTAAAATGTTGCTTTTCTCATTCACTAAATTTCTCTCTCTCTGTGTCTTTCTCTCTCTCTCTCACTCTCTCTCTCTCCCTATATATATATATATATATATATAATATTTACCTATTATATATACCTATATATATATATATATATATATATATATAGGGAGAGAGAGAGAGATATGAATATAGATGGATTTAATTCTGGAATCTCTATCTTTGTACCATTGGTATATATGTATATTCTTGAATGTGTACGATCCTGTTCAAGTTATAAAAACTTTAAAATATGCTTTTATATTAAAAAAGAAGAGTTCCTCAAACTGTATTTCAGTTTTTCTGTTTATTCTACTGGTTTAATTTTTCAGATGAACTTCATAAGCACAACTCTAATTACTATGTGAAAAAAGCTACTTGGTATTATTATTATTATTATTATTATTATTATTATTGTTTTTTGTGGCACCGGGAATTGAACTTGCAACCTCGCGCCTGTCAGATAGGCGCTTAAGTCACTGAGCCAAACTCCCAGCCCTTACTTGGTATTATTATTGAGACTATAATAGATTTATAAATTGACTCAGTGAAAATTATGTTTCTATTTCTAGGCGATGCCTTTCAATTGTTTATATCTGCTTTTGCTTCCTTTATACTTTGATTTATACTGTTCATAGTTGTTATTCATTAGGTTATCCATGGTCTTCCAGGTATACAAATAATTTAAAGATGATGATAATTTCACTTTTTCTTCTGTTTTTTTATGTTTGTGATTATCTTTACTAGTTAAATTTTGTGACATTAAGTAATGGCTTTAATGCCATGCTCAATACTGATTATGTTAGTGAACATCCTGGCAGTACTCTTTGGTCAGAATTCCTTTAGTGTTTCCTTACTAAAGGAAAGTTTGCATTTTCAACCATGATCATATAAAAATCACAGTAAGAAAATAACTATCAGTTCGTATTTTGTTAAACATACCCTCTCCCTCTCTGTAGCCAGTGCTGGAGACTGAACACAAGATCCCATTCATTCTTGACAAGCATTATATTACTGACTGACAAGCTATGTCTCTTATTGAGATTTTGTTTGAGGTGGTCAAGCATTAAACAGGACCTGTGCATACTAAGCAAGTACTCTACCACTGTACTATATGCCCAGCTTGTAAGTGATGTTTTTCTGTGTGTATGCAGGATTTGTTTTCTTTTTTTTTCAGTGAAGTCGATATTATTTCTAACTTAAAAAAGAAACACACACAAAAGACCACTAAAGGGGTGAACATGTACTCACTGGTAGAGTGCATGCCTACATGCCCAAGGCGCTGACTAAATCCCCAGCATCTCCAACAAATAAAAACTCAATAAGGGACATAGAATGCTGCTCAGTGGTAAAATGCTTGCCTAGAACGGGTGTGATCTTGGGTTCAGCCTCCACAACTAGGTACAATGTAAGAGGACATATTTAATAAAATAGGAATTAATTCTAACCCATATCTCTCATCATGCATTAAATTAAAATCAAAATGGATCAAAGATCTAAACATTAGAACAGAAACAATCTGCTGGAAGACGAAATAGGTAAAACTATGGAAGACATACATGTAGGCATAGACTTTCTGAACAAAACCTCAGTTGCAAAAGGAATAATACAAAGAGTATCTCATCAAATTAAAAAGCTTCTGCACAGCAAAGGAAACCACTAACAGAGTAAAGAGACAACCTGTAGAATAGGAAAAAATGTTTGTGTTTACTTCTCAAAGGACTAATACCTTGAATATATGAAAAAATAAAAAATTTAGACCCTCCAAATGTAAAGACCCAATTTAAAAATGGACATCTGAAATGAATAGGCACTTCTCAGATGAAGAAGTACAAACCATCGATAAATACATGAAAAATTCCTATCATCTTGTGTTGAAAGCCTATATTGTTATTGTTTTGGGTTTTTTGTTGTTTTGTAGTTGCTATTTATGTCTCTTGTTTCTTGTTTTTCTTTTCTGCTTTTTTCTCTTTAAAATGAGAAAATACATGAAAAATTGTTCAAAGTTGCTGGCCATTTAAGAAATGCAAATTAAAACACTGCGATTCTATCTCACTACAGAAAGAATGATTATCATCAAGAAATCAAGCAATAACAAACCCTGGTGAAGCTGTGGAGTAAAAGAAATCCTCTCCATTGTTGGTGGGACTTAAACTGAAACAACCACTATGGAAATCAGTATGGAGAGTCCTCAAAAAACTGTAAGTACAGAAAAATTCCATTTGACACAGATATTTCTTTTATAGGTATCTTCTCAAGAGTTAAAGACATCATACCAGAGTGATGTATGCATTACCATGTTTACAGGAGCAGAAAACATAATACCTAAATCTTGAAAGCAGACTATATGTCCATCAGTAGATGAATAGATTAAAAGATTTGGTAACTATACACAATGGAGTAGTACTCTGCCATAAAGAAGGATAAACTTGAATCATTTGTAGTAAAATGTATGTACCATGAGGACATAAAGTAACTCAGACAAACTAATTTAATTATCACATGGTTTACAATCCAGTTGGGACAATGTATCTAAATGTGTAGCATAACTTAGTACAATTGCATTACATGTTTTATACGTTCTTTGGTTTACTAGTCTGGTTTTCAAACTGTATATATGATAATTAACTTAGTAAGGCTTTGTAAGATAAAGAAATGAAGAACAAAAGTGGGGTGGAGAGAGGGAGGAAAGAAAGATATTTGAAATGTGTTATGTACATGTATCAATCCCCTACAGTGAATACAGTTATTATGTACTGCAAAAATTTACTTATAAAAGCTTTAAAAAAGGAATAGTATTGAATTTTGATTGGAGTCATTAAGTGAAAATTATAATGTAATCCTTTCTCTATTTAAACTAATTGATATGATAAATTATATTAGTAGATTTTTAGTAGTTTTTCTTATTTTAAACAAAAAAAAACAGTAAGAAATTAAAGTAAAAATTTCCACAACAAGTCAATAGGAGAGTAACAATAATCAGCACATTGCATATTGTTACATTCACAGCAGTTGTTTAGGGTATAAGATATAGGCATAAAACATTGTCCAGAAAATTATTAGCACAAAACTTCCACCTCAAGGAATCAAGAGAAACCAGCTATATGACTATCTTTTTTTTGTTATGATTGCTGTATTATTTTCAAATAAACATTTCAGATTAAAAATGAAATCTGAGGATGATTCTGTGAAAATTACTTTTCACTCAAAATTCTTTTTCTTTAACTATCTTAACTAATTTTTTATATACATAGATTTTCTTTCAGTTCATCACACAAGTGCAACAATGCGATGGTTACATATGTGTGACTTATTAAGTTCACTGAGATGTATATTTTCAATGTTCATCCATTTAAGAGTGAAAATGTCTATTTATCATTCTTTATAACTAAGTAGTATTCCATTATATAGAAATACCACATCTTTTTTGTTCATTCCTCAGTCAAGGGGCATTTAGGTCGTTTCCAAGATCTAGCTATTATGAACTGGGCAGCTATAAACATAGGTGTACATATATCTCTGTGGTAGGATGTTTTTAATTCTTTTTGAATATAAAATCTTATTCACCATGGTAGTATACAGCTGTAAACTTAGCTATTCAGGAGACTGAGGTAGAAGGATGGCAAGTAAAAGGATAACCTGGGGAACTTAACAAAACATTGTCTCAAAAGTAAAAAAAAAGTAAGTAGGTAGATAATGGGTTGGAGATGTACCTCAGTGGTAGATCACCCTTGGATTTGATTCCTAGTACAGAAACATCTAGAAAAAACAAAAGAAAACAAACAAAACAATTTTACGTGAATTCCCAGAATAAGCTAGACTTGATCATACTGTGTTTTTCATGTGTTGCTGGATTGTGTTTGCTACCATTTCATTTAGATTTTTTACATAAATATTTGGTCTGTAGTTTTAGTGCTCAATTTTGGTCCTGTTTTATAATCAGTATTATACCAAATCAATAAAAATAGAAATTCAAATTTGTTATATTCTGAAATTCTTAAATAAAAAGGAATGTAAACAGCCAGGTGTGGTGGCACATACCTGTAATCCCAGCACTCAGGAGGCTATGGCAGGAATATCATTGTGAGTTCCAGACCAGCCTGGGCTACAAAGTGATTTCAAGGCCAGCTCGAACTGCATAAAAAAAAAAAAAAAAAAAAAAAAAAAAAAAAAAAAAAAAAAAAAAAAAAAAAAAAAAAAAAAAAAAAAAAAAAAAACACAGTAATGTAAATAGTACATACTGAATCATGTACCAAAAAAAAAAAAAAAAAAGAGGCAGATCATGAGATGGGCAAGGGGGAGAGAAGGGAAAGAGGATGAAAAAGAAATTAAGATGTGTTTGATACGTGTACCAACTTCCCACAAGGAATGTAGACAGTATGTAATACACACATGCACCAATAAATTGAATCTAATAAATTAAATGGAAAACAAATATTAAACAAGTTGAGAGCTGGAGATACAGCTCAGTGGTGCAGTGTCTGCCTGGCAAGTGTGAGGTCCTGAGTTTGATTCCTCATACCAAAAACAGACAAATGAAACAAAACAAAAGCAGCCAAACAGAAAACAAGAAGAAGAAAAGCCTAACTGTTTTTAGAGAGTTGATAGAAATTCTCTGTGAAACTATCTAGGCCTGATACTTTTGTTAGAGAGAAGGTGTTTAAAACTTACATCTTTCTTCTTTGAAAATTGCACTATTCTCTGATTAGTTTTGGTAAATTGTATTTTGAGAGGAATTTATCTATTCCATTCAAGCTTTCAGTTGTATTTGCATGTATGGTCATGGAGAGTAATCACACAGATCAAGATGGTATAGGTCAATAATTCAATGCTGCATCTTACTGTAATGAAGAAGTGTGGTAAACACTATATTTCTGAATCTGTTGCTTACAAATGTATTTTTAATAAGTAAAAGTACATTTTAAATAGCTATAAAAAGATAAAAACATGGTATTGCAAATAACATAAACCAATAATAGTCATTTATTATTGCTATCAAGTATTGTGTACTGTACATAATTGTATTGTGATACATTTATACTAATAGCAGTGCAGTAAGTTTGCTTACACCATCATCACTCAACCATGTGAATAATATGCTATGCTATGATCTGAAAATTAGCTATGAGCTCTTATGTCTTAGATGGTAAGTTTTCATTCTATTTTAACTTTATGGTACACATTCATATGCTTGTTCCATCATTTACCTAAAAGTTATTTGCCACATGACTGCACTTGTAAAGAAATATATTTATAATTTTGTTTAATTTTTCTGTGTGAGAAAAAGGGAAGTTTATTTTGGATCAGGGTTTGCAGTGGCTTCATTCCATAGTTAGCTGCCTCCAAGTCAGAGGGGCACAGCAGAAGGGCATGGTGGAGAGGCACCTGATGCCATGGCAAGCAGGGGGCAGGGAGAGATCAAATGAGGAACATGGGAGACAGACACTTTCAACCCACGGTCCTAATGACCTATCTCCTCCAACCAGGCTTCAACTCCCAAATTGCATTTAGCTATAAACTCATCAGTAGACTAGTAAGTATCACTCCTCAATGATTCAATCACTTCCTAAAAGCCCCACCTATTAGCACATGGATTTTTTTAGAGGGGGCATTTAGATGTAAACCATAGCACAGTGGCTCCACCCAGTCCAGCCCAAGGCCCCAGTGTCATAATTTGGGGTTGAGTCCCAGCTAGCAACAAAGATCCTGGAGGAGGTGAATCTCGTTAAGCCCAGCACAAGGTCCTGGCACTATATTTTAGGGATGCATCCTAGCTAGCTGCATGGTCCTGGAGGTTCCAAGTTTCACCCAGTGTGAGGCCCCAGTACCATACTTTGGGGGTGCAACCCAAATAGTCACATGGGTTCCAGAGGATCCAAGCTCTTCCCAGCCCAATATCCCAGCACAGTCCATCGAGGGAGCACCCAGCCAATGTCTCCCTTCTTGGAGGTACCAAACCCCACACAGCCCAGTCCAGAGCCCTGGAGACATTCGTCAGGGAAGCGCCGTGGATTTAACCAGTTGATCTTGAGAAACCTAGAAAAATGACAAACTGAAAGAGCAAAATACAGTCTCAGACCTCCGTCCCACTGAGAATAAGCCCAGGATTGCACAACTGGTATTTCTGAAATGATAGCAACAGAAGTGAACAAAAGAGAATCCCATGAGGCTATAGAGGAAGTTAAATCAGAAATAATTTTTCAAGAAAAAAAAGAAATGACAAACATAATGAAAGAATTGTTGAGCTTATCTAAAGAAGACATAGATTAAAAAAAAGATGAACATATGAAAATGATGGAAACCTTGAATGAACAATATAAGAAAGAATTAGAATGCAAGAAACAGTCAAAAAGATACTCAGGAAATTAAAAATTCCATTGAAAGCTGACAAAACCACTTGAATGAAGCTGAAGATAGACTCTCAGACCTTGAAGACCAGATGGAAGCTAATGATCACCAAAGAAAAGACCTCTTAAAAATAACAAGGAATCAGGAAATCAAAAACTGCATGATGATCCAAAGAAAAACAATATACTTGATAGGTGTCAACAAAAAAGCAGGAGTCAACACAAATGACATAAAAAATATTTTGCAGAAGTAATCGCACAAAATTTTCCAGCCATGGGAAAGAATTGGACATGCAGATAAGTGATGCATATAAAAGTCCAATTAGCCACAACCAAAATAAATCTACACTTTGACATATAAGAATTAAGATTTCAGAAATTCAGCCCAGGAATGAAATACTAAAAGCTGTTGCAGGAAAAGAAAAAAACAGACCACGTATCAAGGAAAGCCTTTCAGGATCATGGCAGACTTACCAATATGAACCATCAAGTCAAGAAGAGGTTGGAGTGAAGTATTTGAAGTCCTGAAAGAAAACAACTTCCAACCCAGACTGATATACCCTGAAAAACTATCTTTCAAACTTGGTGGAGAAATAAGACACTTCCATCACAAAGAACAACTGAAGAAATTCATGACCGCAAAACCAACACTACAAAGAGTAATGAAAGATACTCTAGAAAGAGATAAAGAAGACCACAATTCCAAGAACAACAACAAAAAGAAACTACCAAGTATAACAAGCACTTAAACAGAGAGAAAGAGAAGAGAACCAACAATAGGAGGAAAACAAGACAAGGATAGTTCAACACTTATCAGATATAACCATCATTGTAAATGGTCTCAATTCACCACTCAAAAACAGACTGGCAGAGTAGATTAAGAAACAAAATCCAACAATATGTTGCATACAAGAAACGTATTTAACAGAAAAGAAAATTCATAGACTGCAAGTCAAATTATGGAAAAAAATGCTCCATTTGACAGGAACCCAGAAAAAAGCAGGGGTAGGTATTCTATTTGCAGTCAGTGTGAACTTCAAGCCAAGAATGTTCAAAAGAGTTAAAGAAGGTATTATGTACTTTTCAGGGGGAAACTTCAAGATGAAGACATAACAATCATAAATATCTATGTACCAAATATTGGAGTACAAAACTGTGTCACAAAAATATTAATAGGCTGAAAGGTCAAACAAGCAATAATACAATTATAACAGGAGACCTCAACACTCCATTGTCAAACAGAGATAGATCAACTGGACAAAAACTCAAGAAAGAAATAACAGAATTGAATCACACTTGTAAACAAGTGGTCTTAGTAGAAGTGTACAGAGTGCTCCACCCAACAACATCAGAATACACATTCTTCTCAGCTGCACATGGATCATTCGCTAAAATAGATCATATACTAGCCCACAGAATATGCTTAAGTAAATGCAAAGGAACTGAAATTATCCTATGCTTGTTATCTGACCACAGTGCAATGAAATTGGAAATTAATGACAAAAGAAGCCACAAAAACTCCATGAACACAGGGAAATTAAATAATACTCTCCTAAACAACCAATGGGTAACAGAAGAAATTATACAGTGTCTACAATCAAATGAAAATATTAGTATAATTTTCAGAACTTGTGGGACACAATGAAAGCAGTTCTCAGAGTGGAGTTTATAACAGTGAATACTCACATCAGGAAGATGAAATGAACACAAATAAAGAACTTAATTTTGCACCTCAGACTTCTAGAAAAAGAAGAGCAGGTAAAGCCCAAAAGCCCAAAGAAGTGCGGAAATTATAAAGTTTAGAGCAGAAATTAATGCAATTGAGACTAAGAATACAAAGAAATAATGAATTGAAGAGTTGATTCTTTACAAGAATAAATAAAATTGATAAACCCCTAGCCAAATTTATCATAAAGAGGAAAGAAAAAATTCAAATCCACACAATAAGAAATGAAAAGGGTGAAATCACTGCAGATCCTGTTGAAATTCAGAAGATCATTGATACCTATTTTGAAAATATATACATTCAGGATGGAAAACACAGAAGAAATGGACAGATTCCTGGAAACACATGAATTACCAAAGCTGGGTCAAGAAGATATAAAAATTCTGAATAATCCAATATCAGTTAATGAAATTGAAAACGTAATTAAAAACTTACCGACAAAGAAAAGCCCAGGTCCTGATGGATTAGCAGCTGTATTGTACAAGAAATTTAAAGAAGATTTGATGCCAATACTCCTCAAAATCTTTCATGAAATTGAAAGGGAAACAATTCTCCCTAACTTATTCTTGGAAGCAAGTATTATTCCTATACCAAAACCAGAGAAAGATGAAACCGAAAAAAAGAACTATAGGCCAATCTCCCTAAGGAAAATAGAAGCAAAAATCCTCAATAAAATACTGACAAGTAGAATGCAGCAAATCATTAAGAAGATTATATACCATAACCCAGTGGGATTCATCCCAGGAATGCAGGAATGTTTCAACATACACAAATCAATAAATGTAATACACCACATTAACAGAGCCAAAGACAAAAATCACAATGTCGTCTCAATAGATGCACAAAAAGCTTTTGATAAAATCCAACACTCATTCATGGTAAAAACCCTAGAGAAAATTGGAATACAACATCTTTACCTTAACCTGATACAAACCATTTATCACAAACCAACAGTCAATATCATACTAAATGGACAAAAACTCAAATTTTCAACGTAAAATCAGGAACAAGACAAGGATATTCACTATCACCACGTCTATTCAATATACTTCTGGAAATATTACCAGAGCAATTAGACAAGACAGAGAAATAAAAGGAATAGGGATAGGAAAGGAAGAATTTATATTATCATTATTTGCAGATGATACAAAACTCTACACAGAAGACCTCAAAAATTCCACCAACGGACTTCTAGACTTAATAAGCAAATTCAGCAGTGTAGCTGGATACAAAATCAACACTCAGAAGTCAATAACATTCTTGTACACAAACAATAAGGACACTGAGAAAGAAATTAGGGAAGCCACATCCTTCACAATAACATCCAAAAAAAATGAAACACTTAGGAATTGATCTAATAAAGGAAGTTAAATGTTTACACATTGAAACTTACAGTATTCTGAAAAAAAGAAATTGAAGAGAAATTCATAAAATGGAAAGATATCCCTTGCTCATGGATAGAAAGAACCAACACAGTGAAAATGGCCATATTCCCAAAACTATTATACAGATTTAATGCAATCCCAATCAAAATTCCATTAGCATACCACACAGATCTAGAAAAATCATTTCAAAACTTCATTGGGAACCAGAAGAGACCTAGAATAGCGAAGTCAATTCTTAGCAACAAAGACAAGGCGGTAGGCATCACAATCCATGACCTGAATTTATACTACAAATCTGCTATAATAAAATCAGCATGGTATGGCAAATAAACAAACCTGAGGATCAAGGAGCAGAATAGAACATATAGACATGACTGCAAACACACTTAACCACCTTATCTTTGTTAATGGGTCCAAGTAAGTTCACAAGAAGAAAGATAGCCACTTTAGTAAATGGTGCTGGAAAAATTGGCCTTCCACATGCTGAAGACTTAAACTAGACCCATGTCTATCATCATGCACTAAGCTAAAGTCAAAATGGATCAACGATCTAAATATTAAGACAGAAACACTAAACTTACTGGAAGACAAAGTAGATAGTAATCTCTAGGACACAGGGGTAGGCAGAGAGTTCATGAACAAAGTAAAATCTGCATGAGAAATCCTTCATAGAATCAACAAATGGGATCCCATCTTACTAAAGTGTTTTTTCACATCCAAAGAAATCACCAACAGAGTGAAAAGAAAACCTATGGATTGGGAAAATATATTTTCCAACTCTCACTCTGACAAAGGGCTTCTATCTAGAACCTATAAATAACTGAAAATATCAGCCCCCCCCCAACTGGAAGACTCAATCCACAAATGGGCATCAGAAATGAATATACAATTCTCACATGAAGAAATTCAAATGGCAAATAATCTTCAACATCACTGTTCATTCAAGAAATGCAAATTAAAACAACACTGAGATACCATCTCACTCTAGAAAGAATGGCTAGCATCAAAAAGTCAACAAATACCAAATGCTGGAGGGGTTTTTGGAAAAAAAGAGCCCTTCTACACTGCTGGTGGAAGTGTATACTGGTAATACCACAGTGGAAATCAGTGTGGAGATTCCTCAGAAAACTATAATCAGGGTTCCATTTGACCCAGCTATTCCCTTTCTGAGTACTTTTCTGGAAGATTTGAAAACATCATACCACAGTGATATATGTGCACTCATGTTTATAGTGGCACAATTTGTAATAGCCAGATCTTGGAAACAACTGTAATACCCATCAACTGAGGAATGAATAAAAAAGATGGTATTTTTATACAATGGAGTTCTACACAGCTATGAAGAAGGATAAACTAGAGGCTTTTATAGGTAAATGGATGTTACCAGAGATCATACTCATAAATGAAATAAATTAGACTCACATGTAAACACCGTATCATCTTGCTAGTGTAATAAACTGAAAGTAAATAAAATACAAAAGTTACAATAGATGGGAAAGAAGTCAACAAATATCAAATGCTGGAGGGGCTTTGGGGAAAAAATAGCCCTTCTACATTGCTAGTGGGAGTGTATACTGGTAATACCACTTTGATCAATTTTGCATGGCTATATCTGATAACCTGAGAAACTATTTTGAAGATAAAAAAGTACATAACAACTGTTGTTAAATTCCCATCATCTTACTTTGAAGGTCTGTATCACTATTTTGTTGTTCTTGTTATTATTGTTTGGCTATTATTGTTGTTTATTTTTGTTTGCTTGTTTGATTGCTTTCTAATTTTTCTGTTTTTTATTCTCTTTAAAATATAAACCACAGAACAGAAAACCCAAGCTTTTTTTTTTAACAGACTAAATCTATTGTTTTATCCGTTTTTCTATCTATTAAATCTTTTCAGATGTCATTTATTATTTCTTCTTAGTTTATTTTGGTGATTTTAAAATTTTAATATTTAAAAGTCATCATTTTATTTTTCCTTATTGTTATATACAATATTTAAAACCCAGAAGTTTTCTTCAATAGCTATATTGCTTATATTACCCAGGTTTTAAGACTGACTTGGAATACACCTTTTTTCCTTGGATTAAAGAATTTGTCTTCTTTAATCTACATGCCCTTTGTCAGTCAAGATGAAGCCCACTTCAGGCACTTCATACTTATCATTTGCCACTGGGTTTCAATATTACCTGTTGTTATGGTTTATACATTGTGTCAATTTGAGAAGTCTATAAGCTTAATTAAGTAACTCAGCAGCTCTACAGCCTGGGGTGTAGAGCACAAACAGTTACCTGTTCATCGTGTCAGTTTGAGAAGGTCAGAAGTTTAACTGAGAGACTCAGCAGGAGCCAGGGGTCTTACTTTGTAAACATCCTCAGCCTGTGCAAAGGAAGGCAAGGAGATTTGTGGATGCTACACCCACCCTGGGTGGGGCGTGTCCTGTGTACTATATAAGGGAGGAGAAAAGACTTGCTCTTGCCCCCTTTTACTCTAGATGCTTTTGCTTGGCTGCTGCCTTGAAGTGCTGCTCCAGTGCCATGCCACCCTGCATTGGAGCCAGCTGATTGCGGACTGAAACCTCCAAAAACTGTAAGCTAAATAAACCTTTCCTTCCCTAATTTTGGATGTCAGGTGTTTTGTCTCAGCAACGAGAGAAAAGCAACCAAGACACCTGTCTTGGGCTTGCAAACACATTTTATAGTTACATTGTAAATTTCTGATATTTCTACATGTCCTTTTCTTGAAAGAATTACACTTCTCAACTTTTTAAAAATGGCTATGGCTGATTATGTAGCTAGTTTTCTTTCTAGATGGTAGTGAGATAGTAATGAAGAAATAAAGAATATACTCACAGAAATTTAAGTCAGCCTGTATATCTGTATTTACTGTAGCACTATTCATAATAGCCAAAATATGGAATCAACTTAGATGCCCCTCAATGGATGAATAGAGAAAGTGCTGTATATGTATATAATGTAATATTTCTCAGTCATAAAGAAGAATAACCCTGTCATTTGCAGGAAAATTGATGGAACCTGAGATCATCATGTTAAGTTAAATAATCTGTACTTAGAAGGACAAATGTTGCATGTTTTCTGCAATATGTGAAATCTGGGGAGGGGAATAGAATATAAAAGTAGGAGAGTGACATCTAGAGAAAGAGAAAAGGGATTGGAGGGGGTGAGATGAATGTAATCAAAGAATGTTATATGCATATATGAAAATGCCACAATAAAATCCATGATTCTGTATAATTAATATACATGAAAAATGCTAGGAGTGCACTAATACAGTGGGCATTTATGAAAAACAGTAGAAGAAAATCTTATAGGAACCTTAAGACTGAATCTTCTTTGGAAATTTCTCCCACAGTCAAAAGATGAATTGAATTGTATTTTGAAACATTAGAATATGATGTCAGTAATAAAGTTAATATCTTTTTATTAGAAGTACCATAAAAACTCTCCCTTATTTTCAGTTAGTGTGTAATGGTTTCACAGCACAATTTAAAAGTGATAAAATTTTTATGAGCAATACTCTCAGTTTTTGATACAAATGCTTATCTAACTTAGCTCTATTACTTGCGATTTTCTTAAGAAAATTCATGGGTCTCATCAGAGATAAAATCTGAGAAAGTGAAATATCAGGATGTGGATAAAAAGTTAATGAATACCACATAATTTCATTAGCAATGGTGACAGTAAAATTGGAGTATCAAAGAAGATAGAAATTATTTGTGTTACTCATGAAAATATAACTTTCTTTTGGCCTCGGTAAATGAGAATTTTTAAATGTCTATTGGAAGCTGGCCATGGGAGCAACATACTTTTTGATCTTTCATGCTTGTTGATCTTTCATGTTTGTTGTTTCAAGTTCTTTGATCTAGATTCAGTTCCAGAACTAGTAACATTGATTTCAGTGCTTCTTTGCCATGCATTTTCAGTCTTTTGTTTAGTCTCAATAACTTTTTAGGTTTACTCATTGGAAGACAGCTATCTAGTTTCATATATCTGAATTCTAGAAAATTTCTGCAGCACATTAGATTTGCCACTTTAATTTTAATCATTTGTGTCACCTAGGTTAAAAAAAAGAATTGCATATTTGAAAGTACCAAAACTGATTATTTGGTGGCAACTTTTGATCATCTTTACTGTTCTTCATATTTTAGGAGGTATATGTAGTTTCAAATCTCAACTCTGCCACTTATTGGCTGTTAATTTGGATAAGTTGTTTCATCTCCAAGCACTTTTTTTTTTTATCTGTAAACTTGTGACTGGTGATACTGTATTTCACCAAGAGTTATTCTGGGGATTAACTGAGCATTTTGAAAACACTGGCAATCAAACATATAATAAATTCTCATCTTCTTTCAACTACCCTTTAATTTTTTCTATCTTCCATCATCTTTTGTCCAATACCAACTCTACTACTGCACATAACACTCATTATAATATGCCAATCCCATTTTGCTATCATCCTGTGTTATGTTCTTGTCCTCTCACATAAATTATAACTTATTTTTTCACAATCAATTATATTTCTTTTATCCCATTCCTATATATCAAAACTGGAGGCTGAAAGCTAGATGGACAAACTCACAACAAGGTGTTAATGAAGAATAACTTGATATATATCACCTGGGTATGATTTATGTTTTAGTAGATGCCTTTAAAAATACCAAAGGAAAGACTATTGATGAGTCTTTTAAGAAGTATGGCTGGTTCGTAAGGCAAGTCTTTTGAAGTCAACATTTTAAAAACCCACTTTAATAGCATAATTTACATAAAATAAAAGTCACTAATTTTAAGTATATAATCCAATAAAGATTGGAAAATATATAGTCATGTATCCATCGGTACAATCAAGGTATAGAAGATTCTGTCACCACAAAATGTTTGTCCAGGTTTTTTTTCTAGTCAACCCCTTCTTCCCACACCTAGACTATAAAACCAAATATCTGCTTTCTATCACTATAGATTTGTCTTTACCAGAAATTCATATAATTGGTATCATACAGTATGCTATCCTTATATCTAATTCACTTAGATTAGCATAATGTGTTTAAGATTCTATGTTGCTGCATGTATCAGCAGTCTACATCTTTTTATTTTGGAGTAGGAGCAAATTAAAGAGATCTATTGCAAATTGTTTATTCCATCAGTATTTGGTAAGCATTTGATTTACTTCCAACTTAGGGATATTATAATAAATGCTTCTTTGAACATTCATATATGCCTTTTGTGGACATACGTTTAATTTTTCTTGGATAAATTGCTATGAGGGGACCACTGTTTTTGTATAGTAAGTTTAAATTTAACTTTGTGAGAAATTGCAAAATGTTTTTCGAAAGTAGCAGTATCATTTTGTATCACCAACAGCAAGCTATGAATATTCCAATTGCTCTGTAACTTCATCAGCACCTTCTATGATCATTTTTAAAATTTTAGTCGGTTTTTAGATATATAGTATACCTCACTATGACCTTTTTTTCATTTCTCTTTTCATGAATGATAGCGAACATATTTTCATGAGTTTATTTTCCATCTGGGTATCCTCTTTTGTGAATGAAGTCTTGATTAAATCTTTGGGGTAGAAATAATTTACATATTTGTTAAGTCTACACATAGTCTGTGTTTAACCAGTCCTGAATACCACATGTATTAGAAAAATTTTTTCATCTCTTCCTCAACATCCAGTTTAGCATGAGTTTTCTGGAGAAACACTGAACAGCAACCCATCTCATAAATCTGGCAAAAACAAACAGAAATTATATCACATCTTTGGGAAATGATACTAAAAATTAGGAAATTACATAGAGGAAAAACTCTAGATTGCTATCTTAATTTTAAATTGCATTGATATTAGGTTCTACTAATGGCAACCATTCCAATAATATATTCTATGGGGGAATGGCTGTATGCAAACAAGCATGTTAGCTATCAACCCTTGTGATATGTACTTGAAGGATAGCACAAGTCCTCAATCCTGGATATTTTACTCATTCTCCTCAAATTCAATATACAAGAGATTAAATTGTTCTTATGTCAAGTTACTAATAAATAGAAATATTTTGTGGGAGTAGGGATAAACATATTATTGGACAGGTTTCCATTCAAAATTCATCAGATATTTTTTGAACATTTACTATTGATAAGCACTGTGAAATGTGCTGAAAATCCAAGGATGAACAGAAGACCAAATCCCTGGCTTCCTATCCATTTGTTTCCTATCCATCACTTACTATTACAGGCAAGTTCTAAGTAAGGGAAGTAATGAAGAATAATCACTTGTAATAATATGTGGAAAAGAAAGTTTTAATAGTACATTTCCAAGGGTTTCAAAGGTAAGCCTTAAGTCGTTGATCCATTCAATATATATTTACAAGCATCTCCTGCTTGTCAAATAACATGACAAGAAACTCATTTAAGATTTAGTTTGTGTCAGACACAGTGGCATGTGCTTGTAATTCCAGCACCCAAGAGGCTGAGGAACCAGGATCTCAAATTTAAGGCCACCTTGGGCAAATTAGAAAGACTCTTTCTCAAAATAATAAAATAAAATAATATAAGATAAAAGCTTTGGTTTGTGATGACAACACCTAGTAACTAGGTAATCTAGGTAATGTATGATACAATCTGCACTGAAGATTAGTTGTAAAATGTTCAGGACCACATTTTCTGTAACATGTCTGCCACTCCTCTTCTCTAGAAATGCCTATTGCTGCTAAATTTTTCTTAATTTGCTTTACAAGAAGAACTTCTAAGCATTGTTTATAACTTAGAGAAAGAGTAATCAACACGCAAGAAATACCACAACATGACTTGCCGAAGTTCAGAATGTGAAGTTCTCTTGTGTCTTTAACTGCTTCCCAAGTATATTAATGTGAAATTTACTGAGTTGCTTGCAATGATGAAAGGCACCTTTGCTTTAAATGTTTCCACTAAATTTTAAAGATCATTTGTTTTATATGTATGGTGGACACTTTGCCTTTTCTTGTAAGAGGTAGTACATGTAGTTGGAAGAGCAGTGGAATGCTGGACATGTGATCTGGACACTAGTCCCAGCACTTTGACCCAGAATTCACATGATCTTTAGCAAGACCATTTTCTTCTCTATTTTGAGATTCTAGAACTTTAGATGGAGACATTGAACTAAATAGCCTCTTCTCATACAGAATGCCACATCATAGAGTCACATTGTCACAATGCTTCACTTTAATCATTCCTGGTTAAAACCAACACATCATCAAAACCCAATGAATATATACCATTATTTTAGGTCTTGAGGAGGAAATAACTAAATCTAAGAAATAGACACGTGCAGAGAACGTAATGATCTATTTTCTATCAAAGAGATAAATATGTATGAAACTAGGAAAACAAGGGATGGTATCTGATTTACTCAATTTTCTAAGAGCTACTGTGATTGATACATGTGTGCACCATCATAAATCCCATGTCCCACCTAAATCTATCCTTTGCCTACAAATCACAGTTTCAAAATCTTGGATTCATTTTACGTGCCTCTTTCTCACAGAAGTTTGAGAGTCCTATAACCAGAAGAGTACCCAGACAGAAGCTTATGAACAAAACCTCTCATAACTCAAGACCATCAAATATTTCATTAGATTTCACTGAGGAAGTAGCAGAAACAAGTTATCAATGTCTGTGTTTGAACAGGATTGTCATCTGCTTGTACCCAAGCATCCAATTTTGCCTCTAACTTACGAATTCCGTTAGGCACTGTGGTATTTCCAGTCTTCCTCCACCAAAATTACTTTAAGATATCTGAGAAACCACACTAACTGCTCATTCATTCTTTTTCTGATTATGTTCAAATAACTGCTAAGTAGGCAATAGTAGAGCAAACACATGAAAAGAAGTACTTAGTTGGCATTTCTCAATTCTCTGAGAGATAAAGGCAATGGTGAATTTATTAATTTGTTTCCTCCATTTTCTGTAAGTACTAATTCCATGGACATTTTTGTTAATAGCCTCCTCTCATATCTTTTATTTAAGTATTTATTCCATAAGCATTTATTATCACCTGCTTTGCATCAGGAAATGAACTAGACCATGCTGACAAAGAAAGCAATAATACACAGTCCTTATTCCCAAAAGCTCATAATCCATTAAGAAGAAAGTTCCATACATAGATCATTATACTATACTATGTTAATTACTATGAGTCATATATTCTAATTATGATGGAAGTACAAGGGGTTACCTTGGTATTCAGCTGACTTTTAAAATTATTTCAATCAACTATTTTTTTTCATATTCCATTTGCATAGCATCTAGTTTCTGCTAGTCATAAGAACAAATGGCTGTACATTTTTAAGAGAACACAGAGGTAATTGCATTATCTATAGGAGGCAGCAATGAATGATAAAGTGAATTTTACATGTTAGATTTACCATCCATTAACACTGGATATTATTTTCTCAATGTACTTTTTTTTTCTTTTTTGATTGCTCAGATGCTTATTTATTTCTTACAAAGAATCTACATACAAATCAATAGAGCAGATAAGCAGGTCTAGCAAGGTCAGGGTACAATGTGATAAAGCCATATACAGAAATCTAGTGTTGGCCTATGTACAAGAAATGAACAATTCAAAAGTAAAACTGTAAAGGCACAAGTTACAGCATCACAAAAAAGCTTAAAGAAACATTACTGTATAATCTATCACAATACTTTCATTATCTGTATCCTAAAAACTATAAAAATTGGTCAAAAGTACTCAGATACAACCTAAATAAGTGGAGAGATACTATATATGTAAATTGGCCAAATAAATATCAAAACATTCATTTTCCCTAAACTTATCGATAGATTCACCTCAATATCTATCAAAATCTCATCAGAGGCAGGCATAGCTGTTGGGCCGAGCTTCTGGACAGAACCAGGGTTGGGTCCGCGTCCCGCGCGGTGCCCAGCACAGCTCCCTGGGACCGGGAGGCCTTGGCCCCCACCCAGTAAAGGAGTAGACTCCACCTGCAACCCCCGGGAGGCCGCCCTTCCTTGCTGTGCACGGGACACAGCCCACTGCGTCCCGCGATCCTGGACGCCGCGAACCTCAGGGAAACGCCGGCCAGCCGCGCAGGACACAGAGGTACGCAGCCCAGCCCAAATCAGCCCAGGAACCCAGAGCTGCCCACCGGGGAACTGAGCAACATAGCTGCAGGGTACTGGAGAGCTTGGGGCCCCCCCCACCAGAGTGCAGAGCGCACGGCAGCTCCATTCTTCAGCCGCGCGGCTCCGCTCGAGCTTCTGCCATCCCACAGCTCCTGTGCAGACCGCGCCGCCCAGCAGGGTTGCTCCCGGCACTGTAGGCCTGGGACCTGCCCGGGCCTGCCCTGCAGGCATAGCTGTTGGGCCAAGCTTGCGGACAGAACCAGGGTCGGGTCCGCGTCCCGCGCAGTGCCCAGCACAGCTCCCTGGGACCGGGAGGCCTTGGCCCCCACCCAGTAAAGGAGTAGACTCCACCTGCACGCCCCAGGAGGCCGCCCTTCCTTGCTGCGCACAGGACCCAGCCTACCGGGTCCTGCAATCCTGCACGCCGCAAGAGTCAGCGCGAACCTCCGGAACGCCGGCCAGCAGCGCAGGACACAGAGGTACATAGATTCCAGAAGAAAATGACAAAACGAAAGACCAAGAGGCAGTCTCAGTCCCCCAGCCCACAAAGAACAAACCCAAGAGATACTGAAATGGAAGACAGTGGGAGTCACACAAATGGACTTTCTGAAATGATAGAAAATGCATTAAAGAAACAGCT